>JAXIVD010005948.1:5000-26265 GCA_036785275.1 Cancer borealis
TATGCTAAAACTCTTTCCCTCGAGCAGGCTGCTCATATTTTTTGGAAGAAGGCGCTTTCGACCGCTGACGCCTTACAGTTCATACGAAGCCAACTTCATATCATTCCAAAGGCGAAGCGAGAGAGCACGCAGCGTTTCTTATCAGCGACTTGAGGTGATGGTGCCAGTCAGCCTCTTTGATAAGTCTGGGCACGACACCTTCAGAAGCAAGGCGACCTCGAGGGAGTAGGCACATCTCAGGGGAAGAAGCACGACCCCAGCGCGTGAGCATGGCAGCCAAGACTCGCTCCCTCGCCAGGCAACTCCAGACCGGCGCGGGGATGGCCTTGGCGATGGTGCTGCTACTCCTCCAGGCGGGCAAGGGATCAGGAAGCGAGTTACCTGATCGAGAATGCTGTGACTCCGCACCGCCGCCTCCTCCACACTACCATACCGTCACCTCCACCACCACCTCCACCACACCTCAGCCTCCAGCATACGGTAAGTACCTCATAACGTTTCCTACTCTTTCACTATATATTTGATAGCATCCTCCATCTCTTCCTCAAGACCTCTGTAGGAGAAAATATTGAAGAGAAGTTTGTTGTGTCCATCATAAACTTTTTTCGAGGGACATCCTAAGGCAAACATGAGCATCGACGCCGTGAACCTGGCAAGATCCTCCACATTATCCCAAGGAGACAGGAGTGTTTGACAAGTACTCGTGTCGGGGAGGCTTTTATGGGACTGTGTTGCGAGGTACGATGAGGCTCACAGGAGGAGGGGAAACAGGAAGCCTATACACACACGCACACATTCTCACCAACACACGCACACACACACACACACACACACACACACACACACACACACACACACACACACACACACACACACACACACACACACACACACACACACACAACACACACACACACACACACTTATACATTACTACACACACAGACACACACGCACACGTACGCACACACACACACGCACACACATACACATACACACGCACACGCACACACACACATACACACACACACACACACACACACACACACACACACACACACACACACACACACACACACACACACACACACTGATTTACACATACAGGCACACATACAAACGTATGCGCACACACCACGCAAGTAAAATATATACATGTAACAATATGCGTGAAAAACCCAAACACACACGCACAATACACACACACACACACACACACACACACACACACACACACACACACACACACACACACACACACACACACACACACACACACACACTCACACACATGCGCGCGCATATAAGTCACTGCGCCTATCCGGAACCTCTACTCACATACATGACCTAGATTTGTGGAAACAAGCGTGGACACGCACACGTGTACACACGCACACAGACGCACCACACGCGAATACACACACACACACACACACACACACACACACACACACACACACACACACACACACACACACACACACACACACACACACACATACACACACACACACACACACACACACACACACACACACACACACACACACACACACACTCATGAAATACAAGGCCACGCGCGGCAGAGTAACCTTCCTCTCACACGCCATGACTCTGGAAGGTCAACCAGCGTCAATGACTTTAAATATCCCTTCCCATGATGACACAAACTCCACTTACCGCAAAAAAAAACATGAAACAGGCAATAATGAGACACAACTTACGCGTAACACTTAGTAAAAAGAATATTTAATGAGGGAATTCCGAGGTACTTTTGAAGGGCGACATTTGCTGATGGTCAGGCGAGGTCAATAACATTCTCATAGACTAAACTTTAAACCAAGATATAAGTAGTTAGAGCAAAATATAACGATAAAATAACTCTTCCGAGCACCGCAGGAGAAAAAATATAACATTATCTTACACTACCTGATAAGACGAAATAAGTATAAATCTACGGTACTTGTACATCATGTTTCACTATAATTCCTTCCCATGCAAACACACGAGCACACACACGAGCATAATGAAGGGAAGGAAGGACCAACCTAAACTCAAAAACAAGAAGGGAAGATTCAACGCAGAGAAGATGAGACTAAATAAATGGATTTCTGAGACACTCTGAAGGGCATCGATGAGCTGCCCCGGCTGATGGAGGCCGGAGGGAGCAGGCAAAAGATAAGGCGGGAAGAAATTATTATGGAGGAGAGTGAACTTAGAAGGAGCAAAGGAGGTTGGGGAAATAGCTTAAAAAATGATGATGGAAGCGGTTTAAGTAAAGAGGAGGCAAGGAAAGTGGGCTGAGAGGCATGGAGGGCGAGAAGAGGCGAGATGGAACGAGAGAGGCGTGTCTGGTAGGGAGTGACAAGTGGGGCAAGACAGGTGGGAAGGGGGAGAGAGAGGGGAAGGTGAGAGAGCGAAGCGAGACGGAGGGATGAAACACGACTCCGTAACAACAGACAGAATTAATGGAAGAGCAAGGAGTGGAAGAGAGAGAGAGAGAGAGAGAGAGAGAGAGAGAGAGAGAGAGAGAGAGAGAGAGAGAGAGAGAGAGAGAGAGAGAGAGAGAGAGAGAGAGAGAGAGAGAGAGAGAGAGAGAGAGAGAGAGAGACATACACACAGACAGACACATGAAATAATAAAGATAGAAAAAGATAGACAAACTAAATGACACCGACCGACCGACCGACTGACTGAAAGACACAAGATTTATGAGGAAGAAGGATAAAGAAGAAAAAGAAAAAGACAAAGACAAAACCAGACAATAATAATATAAAAAAAAGACACACACACAGAGGATCATTCCAAGCTAGACGTAAAATTATATTCCAAAAAAAAACAAGAAAACGGAGACAGAAAACGACAAACCACGGAACTGAACACATAAAACACCAAAAGATAACAGTTAAAACAAGTCAACAGAGATAAAAAAAAAAAAAAAAAAAAAGAAAAGAAACACGTTCAGAAATAGATAAGAGAAAGAGAGAAAGAGAGAGGAAAACAACAGTGCCACCCAACCCAAACTCATCAACCTCCTTCCACTCCTCTTCGCTCTACCTCCCTTTCAACTCATCTTGCAGCAGAATGGAAGAACTTACTCAAACACTCCCAGCCCTGCGCTCTTGAGGACCTTTGTCTCTACCTGCAAATGAGCTCGCTATTGTTTCACCAAGACAGTTACATCACGTCAGGTACAAGTCCATCCCTTGTGTAGACATTATACTGCTAAAGGGAGCGTTCCAGTCCAACCCTTACCCTGCTACTACTGCTGCTGACTCTACTGAAGTTAATATATGTTTGTTTTTTTATGTTATGAACTGTTATTAGTAAGTTCATTTTTATTTCGGTTTAATATTCTTTGTTCTTGTTTTTCTGAGCGTGTTTGTAAGTTTGGTGTGCCCGATGCAAGGTGATTATTAGCTGTGGATGTACGAGGGTCTGGTGCCAGTACACTTTATCAAATCAAGTAGGTAAAAAACGGTGATGATATTAAGTACACGCATATCCAACTGCTACACTACCACCTCCACACTACCTGCCACTTCCACTGTCTCCCTTCCACCACCACCATCAGTCCTGTCACCCGTCCAATAAACAATCCACTATTCCTTATCTCATCTATCCACCTTGGCATTACAGGCACTCTATAACACCACACTGACTAGGAGGTGCCAATAATAAGGTCATTCACACACGTCCCACCAGGTTATGTAACGTCTAATCACCTAGAGAAAGTGCTAAACAGGTGCTAGACATTGTGATAAATATTGAAAGAAAGAGAGAAATAGAAAAAATAGTTAGCTAATTCTACCTTCCCTCATTTCCTGGATTACACGGGAGGTTCAAGGACAACGCATTAATCGTGTTTCCATGTTTTTAGTGCAAGAATAACCCTCACTCTTGCCCTCTTCTCGTCATGGCCACCAACGTCACCCCAGTTAAGGTTGCGTGTTCCCTCTCCCTGATGGCTTACCGGTGACGTCACAAGAACATGACTGGAAATCCCGACAACACGACGCCGATGGAGGTCTCTTCTTAACCAATCCACAGACCACTACTGACTCACTACAATAGCTCTGTGTTTGCTCAATTTGTTGTTTTCCCGGAGGAGTCATGGATTAAGTTTCCTTTTACGGTGCACACGATTCTTTAAATATGTGCAGGCATTTATGTGTGTGTGTGTGTGTGTGTGTGTGTGTGTGTGTGTGTGTGTGTGTGTGTGTGTGTGTGTGTGTGTGTGTGTGTGTGTGTGTGTGTGTGTGTGTGTGTGTGTGTGTGTGTGTGTGTGTGTCCGGTGAATGGGTGTGACAACGTGTGGATTCGCATGACTGTGGTGAGTGCTTGCGTGTTTGCGGGTCGAAAAGAGTGTTCCTGCGGGTACAATATGCGACCTGAGCACGACATCTTCGTCAGCGAGTGTTGCATGACTTCACCGCCACACCACACCACACCTACCACACCACACCTACCTCACCACACCATACCACACTACACCACGGCTCCAGCACTGCTGCTTTTTACTTCTTTCTACGGAAAATTCTATGTTTAGATATATAACGTCTTAAAAAATTCACGTGCCTTTGTTATTTCTTGAGAGCTACTACGTTCTATTGACTTTTCCTCTTAGATTATTCAATGGTAGACAAAAACCCAGACATACAGACAAAAAACAAACACAGAAATAGAGAGACAAACTTTTTTTCTTTTTACTCTTGGTTTATTTAGTTAGAGAGAGACAGACAGCAGACAGACTTTTTTTTTCAATAGAATAAGTAAAGAACAATCTACTAATCATTAAAGATAATCGTAATTCCAAAAGCAAGTCATATATGTTCTATAAGTTTACATTTTCTCTTATCATCGTTTTCACACCAAACAAATACGACAAAAATAACCGATGCAATTTTTTTTCGTTCAGGAACTTGTCGCCGAGTACGAGATGTTGACACTAAAATTCTCCATTATATTTTTGGTCAATATGTATCAGAAATTGTGGGAAAGGAGTGTAGGAAGGGAGCGAGGGAAGGAGGGAGGGAGAGAATGTTGTTGTTAATGGTGTTACTGCTGCTGCTGCTGTTGAAAATGTTAATAAAAGTTGATGTTCTGTTATTCCGTCGTTAAAATGTGTTTGCATTTGTCATCTGCCAATTTATGCGTGGTGAAATTTCAGTTATTGATATGCTATCCAACACCAGTAGAATGAAGAGGAGCACGGAAGGGAACAGTTAGTCTGGTTAAGCGAGGCGTGTACGTGAAGGTGTTGTATAATAAACGTTACTGTATCATACAACTTCGCACACTTAAATTAGGGAACGAGGATTGTGCGTGGTCTGCAAGGCTAAAAAAAAAAAAAGTCTAGAAACCATTGTTTTGTGAGGAATTACTATCCTGCTTCCCACCAAACATGAAGGAAATATTACATTAAGTGAATCATATTGAAACGCACGAAATAAGCTCAGTCCTTCCTATATTGTATACATTAAAGAAAACTTCAAATCAAGTGTTCATCTATAGGAATTAGTCTCATTGAACTATAAACAAGTAAGCAATCCCTCACAAACACTGACACTTCATTGAAACACACAGATCCCCACAAATATTTGCAGGTTTTTTTTTCACGAACAACGAAAATCAAACGCAAATATTTACCCATTCTAAGCCCTCCCCCACCCCCCCATACACACACAAACACACACATACACACACACACCTGACAGTATGTACAGCCTGACCTTTATCAAACCAAAAATGAAAACTACAGAAACTAATAACCTTAATGGTCATAAGAGAATTCCTATGTCGTTTACTTTTCTTCTTACATTCCCACGCACCAAACCCAAGCAGAGATAAATGGAATTGTTGATGTGCAAACATTTTATAAACAAGAACACAGACAATGTTCTATTCCTCGCTGTTATTATTGGTGTGGCGTAAACACGTGATAAAAATGTGTGCAGTTTCAGAATACATTATAAAGTTGTCAAAACGTGTTATTTGAATATCATGCTTAAAGCCATTTGGATATAAATGAAGTATATAAAATTTGTTCTAATATTTAAAACCTTTTTATTGACTCTTTAAGGAAATCCATGGAATAAAAGCGGTTAATTTATTGTTTTCAAGACGTGAATGACAAGTATTTATGGTTATTGACTGCTGTTAATGTGTGTGTGTGTGTGTGTGTGTGTGTGTGTGTGTGTGTGTGTGTGTGTGTGTGTGTGTGTGTGTGTGTGTGTGTGTGTGTGTGTGTGTGTGTCAATCCATGTTTACTTGCCAGTCTGCCTGTCAGTCAGTCGGTCTGTGCGGCTGCTTGTCTCTTCTCTTCATGTAATGTATGTTCGTGACTTACAAATTACTAACAAATTAAGGAATGGAAGCGAAAGAGACAGAAAAACAAGGCAGGTAGTGGATTAGGAACGAAAGGTAATTAGAACAGAACGCCCACTAGGCACCGTCAAACAGCATTGCATTATGAAAAACAATCCAAGTTAAATAGTTATGAGAGCACTTCACGAAAAGATCAAAGCTTCTCCCAGATTAAGAAAATATTGCAAAACACCAACTTGTGGGAAGGGCAAAGCTTTCATCTCAAGTCTAACACCTGCTTACTTAAATAATATATTGATATCAACCCAACTAACATCATCTGGAAAAACTATCCCTCGAAAATCAGAAAAAATAGTGCCAGAATGAGAATGAGGAAGATGACGAATAAGACGAGAAAGATAGGAAGGATGAGGTATGCAAGATGGAGGAGGCAAGAAGGTTAACATAAAGTCTAATATTCTTCATTCGTCGTGTTTCATCCAGTGACAGCGAACGAGCGCCACGGTACGCCGCCCAAAACTCTGGTCGATCGATCAATACTCCGCTAGAAGCCAAGGTCACCCACCCTGTGTCAGTTTGCCGAGAGCAGAGTTTTTATCCCGTTGTTAGGTCAGTACTTCCCTCCCTCCTGACCACACCAGCTACCTGTTGACCACCCCCCTGGGCTACCCTAAGGTCATGCAAGTCTTATAACAGGTCAGATAGCTTGTGTATGTCAGTTATAATTTTACTCTTGCTGCTGCCTAGTTACATGAAAAAAATGTTGTGGGAAATGTATAAGACTTCCAATGGTCTTTGCTACGAAGAATTTGTGTACTTAATGAGGAAATTCTCTGGAAATGCCGAGCTTTAGGTTAAGTATAGGGTCATTAAAAGGGCAATTCACTGGTAATTTAGACGTCCACACTTGATGCGCAAATACTAAATAATAGAGATACACGCGATGCACAGTGCTTGATGACTGCTGGGCCGCACACGCCTGCCAGTAATGAGTGTGTGGGGCTCGGATGCACTCACGCACTCACTACACTCGTGCAAACATGAAGCTTTAATCAGGTGTGATGCCAGCTGAGTGTGTCCATGCAAACCAACACTAAAAATACAATCTGCTCTGCAACTCGTCTTTTGATATAGTACTCGTAAACATTACTCGCTATATTTTAACGCGGGAGAGCAAAGACCAAACGGTGAGCCTCCATTTCATATAAAGTAAATAAGCAGTGGTAGTGTAGCGGGTAGGAAGCATTATGTAAGCACTCAGTGGCTCGGGAATGTGTGCTGGGAGGAAATGCCAACTTTTAGTGTCTCTCAGGGATGTTAAAGTGGCGAGGATGCATCGGGGTGACAATTATCGTCTCTAACGTGTGTTTTGGGGAGGGTGAAGAGGTCATTTTTTGGGGTTGTGATGACATACCAGGTCACCACGCTGTTATATAGTTACTGGTAGTTCTTTGCTGGCTGGTCGATCGGTGTCATTTCCGATAACATAAGCTACCAAAAGCTCCACTGTGTTTTCCTTCATTAATATACAATCACATCGGATCATTGGTTACGATTGCAAATTTGTGCGTGCAATATACATGACGTAGTTCCGGATGTATACATTGAGGATTTTTTAGGCAATCTGTTCAATAAAGGTATGTTTTTTTTATCAGGTGGAGGATATTTTTGGTCCAGGTTTCATCTTGTATGAAAGGGACACATGCATTGGTGTGATTATTTCGGGTGTTCTGCGTGTGTGGGGAGGAGGGGGGAGGGGAGAAGGGTGCTACCATTAATACTTCCCAATGTTATACTTATTACAAATATTACATCACATACCGTCAACAAGGCCGAGGAATTGGAAACATCACAGTGACCCTCCAAAGTAGTCTTCGCCACCAAACACTGTAAGGCAGAAGAAAAACAAAGAAAATGTAAAGAAAATAAACGATAAACAAATCATAAAATAAGATATAGTCCATGAAATAAATCAGTAAATAAATAAATGCTTAAGCTTAACTCTGATTACGAAAAACACAAACGTTAAATTAATCCAATAATGTGTGAGACAATACCAACAGAAACACGACTCCATTCCATGACCACAACCTTTGAAATCCAACGCACACACTCTTAATCAATCAAACCATTTATAATCACACACAAAACACTCACGGAAGGAGAGAAAAAATAACTCACCCCTTATAAAAAATCAAAACACATGAAATAGCATCACTACCTTTATATTCCAAAAACATTCATAGAAATACCAGAAAACCAAATATCTGAAGGAGCAATAAAGTGGGATCAAGTACGTGACGATGCTCAGGACCAGATTATACGAGCAGAATATAAATCACGAGACGAGGCATTAAACAGATTAGAAGTTGACGTGATACCCTGGACCTAGTTAAGAGGGGGGAGGGTGCGTGGGAGGGGAAGCAGGTAAGCAAGCAGGCAGGCAGAGTCGTGAGTCAGGTGAACGAGCGGGTTGTCTTGATCACTAAGCACACAGGAATAGTATGTACGATCGATTATATAAGTGCTTTTTCCCTGCACGCTACATAGGGGAAGCGGCAGCCCCACCTCACCATGAATATAGAAGGAGTATGTGAGGAGAATACCAGAAAGAAGAGTGAGGAAGGTCCGTGATGGGGAGTTTGTACTCGATTCCACGTTCATTTTCTTTACTAACCTGAGATTTATCGTCCCATCAGATATATATTTTTGATTCCCTTTGTAGGCTACACGAGAGGGTGAAGAGGGTTCGTGGCAGGGAAATTTGTACGTGAATTTGCATTATTTCCTTTTACTAACTAAAGATTTACGGTCGCCTCAGATATACACTGAGGTTCTCACTCTTGACTACTTGTGTGAGAGCATAGGAGGTCAATAGCATAGATATGTATATATGACATGATTAATTCCCTTTACAAATTTTTATCGTAACATTTATCATACATTTTAGGTCCCACATTGTACACACCGAAGCCATATGTTCTATTGTGATACATGAGTGAGACAACATTTTCAACCATTAATGCTGCACTCACCTCATGTTACAGCCTCGTCACACACTCCCACACACTCCCACACATTCCCACACTCACTCACACACACTCACTCACACACACAATCCCACACACTAACACACTAACACATATTCACACACACCCACACACACCCACACACTCACTACCACGTTGCCGAGTAAAATCAAAACTAGCATAAAGTCGTAAGTCTCTTGTTATTTTTGTCCACATCGTTATATCTGTTTATAGTCTGAACTCCGCGGCCACGATTCAGTCCATCATGTTGACGACCCTTCAAAACATTCACAAATTTAAATACATAAACGCATGGAAAATTCCGAACGAGCAAATACCGAGTAAAATTAACTGGGTACCTAAACATCTACTCTGGTGGAAAAAAAAGTAATAATGTTAAGACTGTGATTGATCAAAGGGAATGCTGTCGTGTCACATAACGGAATGACAGGAAACAAGGTGACAAGCGTTACAACAACAACAACATGACGTATCTTTCTATTTAATAAACACAAGATAATGCTTCGGAAAACAGAACTGAGGAGCTAAAATAAACCTACAAAACAAGATACACTGAGGAGAAAGGATAATGTAAAGAAAATATTGAACTTTTACGACAATAATATTCAAGAACATTAAAGAGAGATGTTAGAGCCACATGATCAAGATGTTGAAATTCAATGAGTAAAGAGTAAGTGGAGGAAGAATAATCAGAAGACTGGAAAATGAATGTGAGGAAAAAGGAGGTTAAAAGCATTCTCAGGAGCACCGTGGCAAAGGATTATGTCTTGAAGCCGAGAGCAAAAAGCAAGGAAGGAAAGAAGTGATGTTTTTACCGACACCACCTCCAATACATTGCTAAGAGGACGCACACACACACGCACACGCACACACACACTCACACACACACACACACACACACACACACACACACACACACACACACACACACACACACACACACACACACACACACACAAGGGAAGGGAAAGCTAACATGAAAGCGCTTTTAAGAGACTAGTATCAAGAGCTTTATATATCACAATTAATCGCATTCTTTTCTCTTAAGTGTAAAAAAAACTGAATGCCACCTGACATTTATAGGAAAAGGAAAAAATGTATATACGTAAATAATGCTAAGTAATTATTTAAAAGCTGAAAAGGCTTATAGTATTAAGTAATGAAGGCATGAGGTCAATTTTTACATCGGTACACTCACACGCACTCACAAAGGCACCCCTAACATATCCCCACCCTCCGCTAAACACACACACACACACACACACACACACACACACACACACACACACACACACACACACACACACACACACACACAAACAAAAAAAAGGAAAAATCAACCATCGCAGTACACGAAAGACACTTAAACCATTCAAAGAAGCAAACCAATAAATGAGTCAATCGTTTCAGATATTCTCTCTCTCTCTCTCTCTCTCTCTCTCTCTCTCTCTCTCTCTCTCTCTCTCTCTCTCTCTCTCTCTCTCTCTCTCTCTCTCTCTCTCTCTCTCTCTCTCTCTCTCTCTCTCTCTCTCTCTCTCTCTCTCTCTCTCTCTCTCTCTCTCTCTCTCTCTCTCTCTCTCTCTCTCTCTCTCTCTCTCTCACGTGCGTTCTTACTTAACAAGAGCCTTTCAGACAGATCAGTGGAGCACGTAGGATGCCAGGCCGTCAAATAAGTCGACGTTTAACATACAAGCTGAGTCTGGGCGGAGTTAAGATTCCGGAACACTCAACGAGAGGAAATTAGAAAGCTGAATGAAGTTACTCTGAGCAAAGCTGTGTCAGTGTGAAGGCCTCGGGCTGATGTTTCTCAAGGTTGTGGGTTAGAAAAATATGTGGAAGAGGATAAAGAAAGATAGGTTACTGCTGTGAAAGAGACGTTGAGCAAGATTTATAATAGAGCAAGAGGGCGTGAAAGTAATGATTATTGAGACATACAGATGGCAAAGGGCATTAAGTTAGGTGGTCATTAAGATGTATGGATGAATCTTTCCATCGAGGGTGAAGACTTAGACACGAAAAGGCAGGAATATAACGTAGGAAAGTTGTGGGATTTTCTAGTTATCTATTTGGTTAAAATTTCATACTTTCTGGATTACTTACAGTTATTAGAACGTTTACAATTGATTACTTCCGGTCAGGGAAGTTAAGTTTTCTGTTCCACTTGTTTGTTTGTTAATAAGATTACACGAAAAGTTATGCGAGGATTTTTACGAAAAGTTTATCAAAGATGAGTCTCATAACTGTCAATAAGTGATTGCATTTTGAGAGTGATCGGAATTTTCACAAGGAATCTTTTGAGGAGTGGAGTCATATTCCCCTTCAAGACCCTCACACACCCTCATACACCCTCAAACACCCCTACACACTCTCACACACCCTCACACACCCTCGCACATCATCACACACCTTCACACACCCTCATACACCCTCAAACACCCCCACACAACCTCACACCCTACCATTCCCTTTAGTACCCTTAGAAATATATTTTTTACTCTCTCACACTCGCCCCACACAAACCCTCTTAAACACACACACACACACACACACACACACACACACACACACACACACACACACACACACACACACACACACACACACACACACACACACACCTCCTCTCACTCTCTTTCATCCTGCACTACCTCCACTGCCGCTCCACCACATTGTTTTTTTTTCCTTTGAAGTTAATTAGTACCAACACATGCGGACCCACGAAGGTTCTTTTATCCTTGCCGTCCGGGGTCCCGTGTGCACCACAGACCCATTCCATCTGAGTGAGATTAGCCCTTAGGATCTCCCATCAATCTCCTTTTCCTTGTGTTTCCTATGGACTCTTCTCAGTATCAAAATGGGCTTCATCTTACATATTTTTTGTCATAAATATTAACTTTACACATTTCTAGACTCTCTTGGAAAGATTAAAAAGCGAGACAGTTGTGTGTGTGTGTGTGTGTGTGTGTGTGTGTGTGTGTGTGTGTGTGTGTGTGTGTGTGTGTGTGTGTGTGTGTGTGTGTGTTATAGCAACGTGTCGTAAACTCCTTCCTCCTCACTTTCCTTCTTCCAGCTCGCTTCGTCCCTCTTCTATCACAATGCTTCTTAGAAACTATAATCAGAAAGAAAACGAAAAGCTGGAGTATTGTGCTGACTTTGAGGTTTTGACTGGATTAATTAATTACATTGACGTTATTATAATTAATGAAGGTATGTTGTTGTTGTTGTTGTTGTTGTTGTTGTTGTTGTTGTTGTTGTTGTTGTTGTTGTTGTTCATGTGTAGTTTTCTAATAATAATCAACGCTGGTTTGTTTTCAAAAGTTTCATTGTTCATCATTCCCGTATCCTTGGCTGCTGCAGGTAACAAAGGACACATGACACCCCTCACCTCGGGTACCTTCAGGGTGACGCACTACAATGATGACGTCACACAAAATAATCAGATTATCCACGCAAAAGGAACATACATCACACCGTCACCTTTACTCCTTCCTCTGACCTCAATTATGCAGCAATGAAAGGCTTGGTTGGAGGTAGACTGCTTTGATTATTTCATTAATCAAGAAAATAAGGTTCATTAAGGAATAAAACGTAATGGAAATCAACTTTTGAATTAGAGAAAGGCTGGCTCGTGGCCGCAGTGTGGGTGACGGGTGGAAGGCGTGCATGGTGCAGGGCGGGGTGACGGGCGTGAGGGCGTGGAGTGTGTACTATGAAAGACCTTGAGGCGTGGAGTATGGTGGGTCGCAGGTCTTGGGACGCAGGGAGGGGCGACAAAAGGGATTACGTTTGTAGAGAAGGAAGAGTTATGGGCGTGAGGGTGTGAGGCAGGGCATTGTGAGGTGCCTTAGGGCTTGAGGCAGCACCATACCCTCGCAGCAGTGGTCTCCGCGGGGGTAACATGCTCTGCAACTTATCACGTTCCTTGGCGGCGAGTCTTCAGCTTTATATTAGTAACACACAAGCAGGATGCAGCGAGGCAGAGTTATTAAGAGCTAAATGTTTAATGCAATATACCCCGAAAATTTTACAAGAACTTGTGTTTAGATTAACCACAGATGTCTTTCATTATTAAGACACTAATGATAACGGATGCTTGATTATCTAATGTCGATATTTCTAAACAATGAAACTTGTAAAGAACGTAGAAAATAAATTAAAACTAGGGAATTTATGGAATAGTTATCAATAGAAGAAATAATGATTTAATTTTCTATGTATTGCATTTTCCATTTGTAACTATTCAATTCAACGTTTTATGGAACAATGCTTGCAACTCTACGCGGGAAACTAATATTCTAAAACACAAATACACAGAGCGGTAGTGAAGCAGCACTGTGGAGGCGTGTGTGTGTGTGTGTGTGTGTGTGTGTGTGTGTGTGTGTGTGTGTGTGTGTGTGTGTGTGTGTGTGTGTGTGTGTGTGTGTGCTGCGTTACACCACCCAGGCATTAGAGGCAGAGGATGATGCACTCCTTCCTGTGTGGCAAGACACTCACTGCTGTGTACAATGCAACCACTTGTTATTAGTGTTGTGTTGATGATGTTGTTATTAGTGGTACGATTACTATGTTTTGAAATACAGTCAATTTAATTATTGTTTATATGACATTAATATTATGATTGTTATCATTATTATTATTATTATTATTAATATTAATAATACCATTATAATTATCATTATTACTCTTATTATTATCAACAATACTATTGCTATTAGTCATTATCATTATTATAATTTTCATCATTAGTATTAATGATATATGATTATGGTGCTGTAGTGGTTTGTGCGATGGGCTCAAACAAACTACTACTACAACTTTAACTACATCTACAATTAATATTATTACTGCTGCTATTATTACCACTGCTATTACTACTACTACTACTACTACTGCTACTACTACTACTACTACTACTACAACTACTACTACTACTACTACTACTACTACTAGTCAATGTAGCATTTTGAATTCAGTAAAGATCATTGGACCTTCGTGAATTGGTGTTACACAATGAATCTAAATGTCATGACGATTAAAAATTATGAGACTTAACTGTATAACTGTATCGCACAAAAACGCTACAAAACGATATTTATGTATGCGAGAATATAGAAAGAAAAGTAAAATATGCTTAATAATAGCAAGTCCATAAAAATACTTATAAGAGGAAGAAAAACAGATGAGAGTATTTTGAGGCTTGGAACTTATTAAAGATAGAGAGCCCGAGGATGTTGAAAGGTTAATTAGTTGAAAAGTAAATACAATATTTATTTACATTTAATGGAACTGAAAATGAGACAAGATGTTTTTTTCTTTTTCTAATAAAATGATACGTGAAAAATGTTAGGTGGGAGACAAGGGGAATATTCAATCAGTACAGGAATAGAAGGAGGAAGAGAGGGAGAGGAGGAGGAGAAAAAAATGAAGAAGGTAAAAGAGGAGGAAGTGTAGGAGGAGTAGGAAGAAAAAGAGGAAAAGGAAGCAAAAAAGAGAACAAAGGGAAATAAATATAATTGAAGAAGATGAAGAAGTTAAAAAAGAAAAGAAAAGAAAATACAAACCAAATAAGAGTACAAGTAAATTTTTCTTCATTTATAGATGAAAAAAAATATTACAAAATTACAAAACTGGACCAGATTACAAAACAGGAAACACAATCACTTTAACCAACATAAACAAAGGGAAAAGAAGAGTATCAAGGGAGGAAAGGAAGAAGAAGAAGAGGAAGGAAAAAGAAGAGGAAGAGGAGGAGAATGAAGTAAAAACATGCAAGAGGCATGAACAAAATATAAAAACAGAAATAAAAAAACAGAGCCAATCGATTGAAGGGGAATTATCTTGAGTGCATCAGAGTGTAAGGGAAGGCAAGGGAGGGGAAGGGGAGAGAGGGTCAGTATCGTCAACACAAGAGACGAGGCATGATAAGGGGTCTCTGTCACACTCCATAACCTGCTATTCACACTTAAGGGCTGTAGATGAAAAGAAATTGATGTTCAGGTCCTTGGGCTGATGAGTTGTGTTGCGTGGCTAAGTATCTTTTTCACGCTCCTAATGCATGCCAGTTTCAGCTCATCATATAAAACGCTTTGTTAACTCTATCTCTCTTTCTCTTTCTATTTCATAGTTTACATTTTTCATATTAAAGACGCTGTATTATGCTTATATTCACGTCTTCTCTTCCTCTCCGTCTCCTTATTTTTACGCTTTCAAGGTCCCCATCGTAGCCTTTACTCGGCGGTAGAAGCATCGCCTCACTGAACAGCTCCGCCTCCTTCACTTGTTACATCTTTCTTCCACAGCTGGACGAATTTCACAAATGATCTCAAGGCGAATGGAGTAAAGAGGCAAAAATCTTTTCCCCTTGTCACTCGGCCGGTAGAGGAAACGACTGACAAGGCAGGTAATTGGCCACGGGTTGTCCAATCACCAAGATCTTACACCAGAACGGATTGCGTAATGGGATTGGACTCTGGAGATGCGAAGATCACCAATCGAATACCATTGCCACCTAGTGACTGGTAACGAGGAAAGGAGGAGAATTTACTGCTAGACGAAAATGTGTAGGAGGATGAGGACGTAGGTAAAGAATGTTCGTCTAGTAAAGGACAAGAAATACAGGAAGGAAATATAAGAAGGAATATGGAGTTGACTTTCCATACGGTATTTTAAGTTTAAATGTAGCTGTAAAAGTGTGGCTATTTAGCATTTTCAGTGGAGGATGAAATAGGAGTAGAATGTATAGTATTTCATGATCAAACGTGGATATGTAGTTTTGTTAATATCTTTCTCATTTTCAACGGTGAACGAAATGCGAGGATAACTTACAATAGTTTGCAATTAGTTTTGGATATGTAGTTATGTCTCTTTGCTTATGAATTATTTACATGTCTGTTACATGTTCCAAATTCTTAATGTTAAGTTTTCTTTTCCATTTTAAACAAAGAAATGAAACGCAAGAATGAGCTACAGGGAAGAACGATTAAGTAAAGTAATGTTATTAGTATTGCAGGAAGTGAACGCGTTGGAAAAATAATTCATATGAATAATAATAATAATAAATATTGTAGAAAATAAAATAATTGAAGCATGTTAGACAAGAGAAAAAAATATATCTGACAATAAAACTGATTCGTGATTTGTTGAGTTTCCTGTTGAATAACTTAACTTTTCCTAATTTTGTTTTTGTATTTATAATGCAGACCATTTTTGAAATTTTCTTACCGATTTATTTTTTTTTTCTTTTTAGATATTGGTATGCAAAATACTGTTTTCTTATGTGTTGTGTGTCCCATTATACTTATATCTGTGTATCTGTATTTAGTGATATATATATATATATATATATATATATATATATATATATATATATATATATATATATATATATATATATATATATATATATATATTTTTTTTTTTTTTTTTTTTCTCTCTCTCTCTCTCTCTCTCTCTCTCTCTCTCTCTCTCTCTCTCTCTCTCTCTCTCTCTCTCTCTCTCTCTCTCTCTCTCTCTCTCTCTCTCTCTCTCTCTCTCTCTCTCTCTCTCCTCTCTCTCTCTCTCTGCAATCTCATGCTCTTGCAAAATACGTTTAATTCTTGTCTTAAAGGAAAGTAGGTCAGCAAAAAAGTTTCGAGGGAGAAAAACGTCAAATTGGAAATGGCAAGGAGGTGGCACTTGACCCCAAGTTATCCTCGAAGTGAGAATACTAAAAGGTTTGAGTATAAAGGAGATCAGAAGCATTTCATACACATCCAATAATGGGAAAGCAATATTTTAATTACTATATTAGGGTTCAATTATTCACAAGTTTAATTTTTAGTTAGGTTAGGTTAGGTTAGGTTAAGTGAGGTTAAGGTTCAATTATTTATAAGTTTCATTATTGGTTTACTATGCAGAGAAGGATGCAATGAAAGTTTACGCCACTACTCGTCTACCCTGCTCCCTCTCCATCCCTTTCTACCTTACCCTTCCAATAAAAAGAAGGAAAAAAATAACATATATACATTTACAACAAAATTCGAATGCGTCGAAACTACAACTCAAAATGCTTGGAGAGAAAAATAGGAAAACAATTGCATTTGAAAAAAAAAACTTGAGGTAAAATTTTTTTTAAAAACACTGGAGAGAGAGAGAGAGAGAGAGAGAGGAGAGAGAGAGAGAGAGAGAAGAGAGAGAGAGAGAGAGAGAGAGAGAGAGAGAGAGAGAGAGAGAGAGAGAGAGAGAGAGAGAGAGAGAGAGAGTGCGTCAGCGTGTATTTTTATATATGTATATACTGTCATCCACATACTGGCTCAAAAGGCTTCCATAAAAAAGATGAGCGAGACTCGTAATGAGGAAGAGAAGGAGGAGGAGGAGGAGGAGGAGGAGGAGGAGGAGGAGGAGGAGGAGGAGGAGGAGGAGGAGAGGAGAGTAGGAGGAGGCAGTTGATGGAGGTAGCAGAGGCATAGATATGGAGGAGAGGGTGAGTACAGTGCAATACGGCAGTGTACCATTTGTTGTAAGTGATGGAAGGGTCAAACTGGAAGGGATTGGAAAGGATTTACATGTTTGAGTGAACGGCTCATGTCCTGTTTTTTTTACACTACTCTATAACTACATAGTGCGGATTGTTTCGGTGTGTGACTCATTATTCCCCGTTGTATTGATTGTATTGTTTAGTTGTTGTATTGGTTCTCTGTACAGTGGAGTCTCTCATCTAACGCATTTGGATCTAGCGAATTCGCATTTAACGATCCTTTTGAAGCTCTACCCCACCTCCAATCTAACGATCCAACATTCAGATCTAACGGCAATTATTCCGGGCACCCAGGATCGAATTTCAAACTTCCCGCTGATCGCTGAATGTTCGCTGAATCCCTCCTTCCCCAACTCCTTCCCTCCTTCCTCGTTACCTTTCCAGTGAAAGAGATATTAGTATCTATAAACATTTTCCTTCCTTCCTATATATGTATAAAAAAATAATAATAATAATTGAAGTACAAAGTTTATATAGTTTAATATTATAGTAATGATAAAAATTGAATCTATATTAGTGTTCTTTATCCTTTAAAACCTATATATATAAATTTTCATGAGATTTCTGAGATGTCCAAAATTTTCATGAATTTTTTTTAACAAAATCAACGTTTTGTTAAATAACTCAAAAAACTATGAGGTTTACGTAAAAAATATATATATATTAATAAATAAAAAGACAAAAACGCCAATCTTTTGAGCTATAGTAGAATAAAATTGGTCAATTAGAACTGAGAAAATAATATATTTGTTTTTTTTTACAAAATTTCAAACAAAACTTAAATTTCCTACTAAACTATAAAAAATATTTTAAAAATCTAATTAACCATTAGACAGATAACAATTAAACTTAATATATTAACACCTATACTTTATTGCGGTATAACAAATATTTCCGAGTAAAATGGTAAAACTCATTCGACCAAATTTACCCGGAAAAATTTTTGGCCGACAAAAATTAAAAATCTACAATTGTTACAGAAACCTGAAAAATAACATAAATAATACACTCAACATACACGCACATCCCAAACATACACTTAAACACACTCAAACACCCAACTTTTTACCCCCAAACATACACCCAAACATACCAAAAACACACATATCCCAAAAAAGTATTTTCTGCCCACACACACACCTAAACACTCCCACAAATTGCCCACATATAGTAGTTAATGTATTATTCTTGTCTACCTTCGATGTTTTATGATTTACTGCCGTGGAGGAATTATCAAAACTTCTAAAACGAGTATTTCATTGTTACTACGATATCCATGAAATTTGAGTATTTCTCACTGTCCGAGTTACAAGTTTTTGAAGTTTGCCGATTTATTGTATAGAATAATATATCAAAACTACAATGGATGTTCTTTAGTCCAGCTCCAAATACAGGAATACACAAGCATAGTAAAAAAAATTACATCGAATATTCATTTTCGAAGCATAACAGACAATACGATTATAAATATTTACATAAAACACACAGAGTAAGGGACCCCGGCACCAGGCACGATCGGATTACCTTGCGATACAATGTTTGTAGACAGAAAGAGGAATAGAAATTTTATAACCTAAACCTAACAAAGAAAAACGACAGGAATGTTCGATCTGATCTAAAAACCCCACAAGCCACAGTAACATACAAAAGCTGAAAGTGAAATGTACCGAACGTTTCTGCTATTTTTTTTTTCTTTTTTTTCATCTATCTTTTTTTTTTTTTTACTTCACTCGATCATTGTAAAGAGCAGCGCATTGCCACGTGGAGTCTATTACCGACCTTAATCCACCTTAAAGTTGACATACAAGAAAAAAAAGCGAATAAAATATATGATGAAAGTATATAGAAAAAAGACAAACATAACCGCCTGTTGGGAACAAAAATATGTAAAATTCGTAAAGAGAAATATTCAAATACATGTTTATATTTGTAGAGAGGAATATATTTGTACTTTTCATCCGGGAGGACAATTTTCCTTTGCCAAATGTCAACGACCTACACTGAATGTTCGGATGCAAGTTTCACCGGCAGATCAAAAACGAGAATGTTCTTCTGGCGGGGAACGAGATGGAAAAAGAGGATAATAACGAAAAAAAAAAAAATAAAGGGAGAAGTACATGTTAGGAGAAAAAGAAAGTTTAGGAAAAAGGAGGAGGGGAAAAAAAGGGAGCCATGTTGAATAGGAAAAAGAAGTAAAAGGAGGAAAGAGAAAGCATAAGGAGTGGGAGTGGAAAAAAATAGAAAAACCCTGACAAGAAAAAAAATGTGAAAAAGAGTAATTTCAGACAGAGAGAGAGAGAGAGAGGAGAGAGAGAGAGAGAGAGAGAGAGATGAGAGAGATGAGAGAGAGAGAGAGAGAGAGAGAGAGAGAGAGAGAGAGAGAGAGAGAAGAGAGAGAGAAGAAAATAAGAGACCAAATCAAAGGAAAAAAAAGAGGAGTATCCATGTCAGTTTAGAAGAAAAGAAAAAAATATGAAGACTGAAATACGATACACATAACCTAACATCTAAACGTTGAAATCATCTATACACTATTTTTTTTTTTCCTGAAAATATAAAACTTGAATAAACTCAATAAGCAAAAAAGAAAAAAAAGTAAGTAGAAAGTAAATAAAAAGACGGAATGAAAAGTACACAAAAGTTGAGGAGGAAAGTGGATGGAAAGTCGAAACGCAAATATCAGAAAAGGAAAGAAAACTAAAGTGAGAATTCGGCACTAGATCAGAGCCATAAAGAGAGAGAGAGAGAGAGCGAGAGGGAGAGAGAGAGAGACAGAGAGGAGGAGAGACGAGAGGAAGGAGAGAGATGATGAGAGAGAGGAGAGAGAGGAGAGGAGAGAAAGAAAGAGAGAGAGAGGAGAAGAGAGAGAAGAGAGAGAGGGAGAGATGAGAGAGGAGGAGCGGAAGAGAGAGAGAGGGAGAGAGAGAGGAGATGAGAGAGAGAGGAGAGAGAGAGAGAAGAGAGAATGAAAAACACTTTCTTAAACCCAAAAAGAACAAATTAAAAAAAATAAAAAACCAACATTGACACTTAAACATGTAACTCGGGTCGTAGTGAGCGTGAGATCGACCCTCGCCGCAGCCTGTGTTCAAGGTTCACATTCTCTTCCTCTTTTTTTTTTTTTCTTACGTCTTGTTCGATAAAGAGATGCAAAGGATCGATCGTGGTAGACGCGTCTGTTGTGTAGGTTCACTGTTGCTAGTTGTATGTGTTGGAGGAAAGATGCCATTCTACATGGATGTGGCTTTTTGTGTGTTGTGTGTGTGTGTGTGTGTGTGTGTGTGTGTGTGTGTGTGTGTGTGTGTGTGTGTGTGTGTGTGTGTGTGTAGTTCTTGATTCATTGATAACGTTGGATAAGAGAAAGCCTAACGTT
>JAXIVD010005949.1:0-5000 GCA_036785275.1 Cancer borealis
CTTTAATTGGTACTAATTATTATCACAATGTTATCTCCTGCTTCCCTAAATGTGCATCTTCTTCCACTCACTGCACCTCCTCCTCCTCCTCCTCTTCTTCCTTCTCCTCCTCCTGCTCCTCCTCCTCTTCTTCCTTCTCCTCCTCCTGCTCCTTCCTCCTCTTCCTTCTCCTCCTCCTCCTTAACATACTTTTCAACACTCCTCTTCAGTATTCAGTTTTGACATCATTCTATCAGTCCTCTTCCTCCTCCTCTTCCTCCTCTTTCCATTTTTTCTTCGCTTCTCTTTTGTTTTTCGTTCGTCATTTACATATTTGCTTAAAGTTTCCGCTATTCCTTCCCTTCTCTTATATTTCACGTTTTTGTTTTTTTTTTCGTTCTTATACCTTATTTATCTCTATGTTGCTTTAATTCTTCACTAACATCCTTTCATGTCTGGCTTTCATTTGATTAGGTTACGCAGAAGTTTTTGATAGAAAACTGGATGTGTATTGCAGGATAAACTCTTACATCTTTTAATTCCTTCGTTTTTTGTTGTAGTTTCAGCCACAAATGTACATAAATCTGAGAGGCGTAAGGAGCGAGGTTATTTTTTTTTTTATTTCGTGTATACTTAAATGGGGAATATTTCAATAGTGAGATGCAAAAAAGAACGTGATGATGATGATGATGATGATGATGGTAAAGAGAAGTAAGTGATGGTACCGTAATTAAAGAAGAAAAATTGAGTTAGGATTATTAATGGTGAGAATATAATTATGATGATGAAATGGGAATGTAAATAAGAAGTTGGAAAAAGTACACAAGAGATAAAATTTTAAAGAAAGTAAGAAAAATAGGAAAAATGCAATGAAATTTTCGAAAAGTCAAAAGTCAAACAGAATTAATCACGTGTTCAAAAATATTTTCCAGTACTCAAAACAAAAAAAAAAAAAAAAAAAATCAACATACACTTTGCCAGCAGTATCAAAGTAATTAAGAGGAAATTAAAGAGAGAAAGAGACAGAGAAGGAGAAAGAAAGAAACAAAGACAGATCCGTAACATAAAGTACGCCAGCAAACAAACCCTCAAAAAGGATACGGATATGAACACAGCAGCCACGCGCCACCACTAGTCTGCTTCTCCTTTGTACTCTTTTTAACTCTCCTGACGCTGCCTCTCTCGGGCCGCGCCACTAAAACGTTCTCTCGGCCTGGCTGCTGCCTCGACCACATCTACATACTGTAATTACGGAGAAATGAGATCACACATTTACCTGCATGCTAAGTGAAGCCACATCCCTTACGTCACATCATATAGGTCACATCACTAAGACCACATCACTAAGACCACATCACTAAGACCACATCTCTAAGACCACATCTCTAAGATCACATCTCTAAGCCCACATCTCTAAAACCACATCTCTAAGACCACACCAATAAGACTACATCTCTAAGACTACATCTCTAAGACCACATCTTTAAGACTGCATCACTATGTACATATTCTAAGACCATATCTCTAGTCACATCCCTAAGACCACATGTTTAAGGTCACATCTTTTTCAAGCCACATTTCTAAGACCAGATCTCTACATTCACACCACTGAGCCTTATCATACAGCCACACCACACAGCCACACCACACAGCCACATCACACAGCCTCACCACACAGCCACATCACACAGCCACACCACACAGCCACACCACACAGCCACACCACACAGCCACACCACACAACCACACCACACAGCCACACCACACAGCCACACCTTCAGCCATGGTTCGGAGGCAGCGATAATATAGCTATTTACATGTAAATGCTACAAGCGAACTGGCCCGAGTCAGGGTGATTTTTTTCCGCTCAGAGTGACCTTCACTTCTTGGTTAGTAAGAGTAGTAGTAGTAGTAGTAGGAGTACTAATAGGAGTAGTAGTAGTAGTAGTAGTAGTAGTAGTAGGAGTAGTAGTAGTAGTAGTAGGAATAGTAGTAGTAGTAGTAGAAGAAGTAGCAGAAATAATAATAATATAATAATGATAATTATAATAATTGTAATAATAGTAATGAAAATAATAGTAGTAATAATAGTAATAATAATAATAATAATAATAATAGTAACTGTCATGTATTCTATATAATTCAACAAACCGAGACGAAACAATACAAACATGACTTTTATTTATTTTTTTAGTGTTAATTGTGTAAAATCCATTTGAATTCCGTCATTTAGAATCGAGTGTTGACGCAGCTCGTGTTGAAAGTTTTGAACTATGGTTTTGCATTTACCTGTGTGTTTGATTCACCTTTACCGCCCCCCTCTCCCATGTCAGTGTGTGTGTGTGTGTGTGTGTGTGTGTGTGTGTGTGTGTGTGTGTGTTTCTGTCTTCCTCGGTCTCTCTCTCTCTCTCTCTCTCTCTCTCTCTCTCTCTCTCTCTCTCTCTCTCTCTCTCTCTCTCTCTCTCTCTCTCTCTCTCTCTCTCTCTCTCTCTCTCTCTCTCTCTCTCTCTCTCTCTCTCACTCAATCCCCCCCCCCCCCCCCCCCCCGTGTGTGTGTGTGTGTGTGGGGTCAGTGTCGCGAAAAATACAATTCTCTCATTAAAAAATTCAATTCCACACACAGCGGACATTTTGTGGTTCATTGTCCCTCCAGCCATATTAATCATTAGTTTATAACGCCATCACCAGCGGACAAAGTGAATTAGTGAACCCGTTGGGAACACGAGGAAAGCGGCCGAAAAAATGTACCGTTTTGGCGCTGGTACTCGTAATGGAAGTTGTGTTTGGTGGAAGGGAGGGCAAAGTTGGATTCAGGTGTGTGTGTGTGTGTGTGTGTGTGTGTGTGTGTGTGTGTGTGTGTGTGTGTGTGTGTGTGTGTGTGTGTGTGTGTGTGTGTGTTCAGAATTTTTCATTTGTGTTATAAATCTTGCTGGGTTTTTATTACATAGATTATTTTTTCTTCAATTTTCTTCGTTTTTCTTTCTCTTTTCTTGTTTTTTCGTCTTAGGAAATAATTGCGTTCGTATGAGAGACACATTTGAATACTGTTATCGGTAAACTTTTGTTACTCTTAAAACATTACGATATTTTTAGCTCGTGACTTAGTATAAAACAAATGTATATATTTTCCATTACCAGTGTATAACAATAAACATATTTTTCCATACATTCTATTCATCTTTAAAATATCCTCAAACACACATACATTATTTTCACTCATTGTTCAAATATTTATTCAGTTTTACTTAAATAATCATGAAGAACAGTAATCACTTAAATATTTCTTCCTCATTCCAATTATTCTCATCATGCATCATCATAATTAATACAATAATACAACATAATCATAGTTGATACAATAATACAACACATACACTTAGCGGGCGTCTATTGAATTATTACAAATTTAAAAAAAGCCAAAATAAATTATACACGAATGTTTTTTTTTTTTTTTATCACAATTGGTTCAGGTTAAAGTTAATTGATGTGTAATTAGGGTGGATGGGTACTTAACGTGTGTGGATTAATGCTTTTATATGTGGATCAGTACTTTTTATGTGGATCAGTACTTTTTATGTGGATCAGTACTTTTATCTGTGGATCAGTACTTTTTATATGTGGATCAGTACTTTTTATATGTGGATCAGTACTTTTTATGTGGATCAGTACTTTTATCTGTGGATCAGTACTTTTTATATGTGGATCAGTACTTTTTATATGTGGATCAGTACTTTTTATATGTGGATCAGTACTTTTTATGTGGATCAGTACTTTTTATATGTGGATCAGTACTTTTTATATGTGGATCAGTACTTTTATATGTGGATCAGTACTTTTTATATGTGGATCAGTACTTTTTATGTGGATCAGTACTTTTTATATGTGGATCAGTACTTTTTATATGTGGATCAGTACTTTTATATGTGGAAGTGTAATATGGAAGCAAATTAGATAGTAGTGTAATATGTGTGTGGATGTGAATAATTAACTACATAAACAGATGGATGGAAGAAAAAAAATAAGATAAAGAAAAGGAAAGAAAAAAAAGAAGAGAGAAAGCCCTTTTTTTATATAATATGAAGCTAAATAGTTTCATTTTGGGAATAAATAATTTTGTAGATAGATAATTTTGTAGAGAGATACATAATTGAGTGGATGGGCGGGCAGCATATAATTAGTCCTGCGTCCTCATTACTACCTGCATCCCCCACAATCATGTACATAATTACGTTGATTCGATATTAATGACCAAGTGAATTAGTGGAAAAAGTTGGTTAGTCTCTCGAAGTCTCCCTTATGATTCCATTTTTTTCTGTATTTTTTTTTTCATTCTTTTTTTTTTCACTTTTATCTATTTTTTTCTGTTTCTTGTTCATTTATTTATTGTAACTTTTTTTCTCTCATCTGTTCACGTTTTCATTTAATTTTATGTTTCTCTTTATTTATCAGCAATTCAAAAGCGCAACGACTCACTTTTGTTTTCCTTTCTATTCCTCTCGTCATTAAATATCTTTCATTTATTTATTATCTCTAACTTTATTCTATTGATTTTCTTTCTTTTTACTAACTTTATATAACATTTACTATTTAATTTTTTTTATTTTTTTCAATGTAGACATTTTGGCTTCATATTTGGAAAGTATTGAGAACATTTTGTTTATATATAATTTTCAAAGTTTTCTATTCTCTTGTTTTTGTTTTTGTTTTGTCTTCTGTCACGCTCTTCACTCCACTCTATTTAATTGTTTTACTCTTTTTTCTCCAAACATTTATGACTTTCCCTCCGTTTCTTACTCGTCTCCCCTCTCTGTCTCTTTCCTCTGTCTCTGTTTCCTCTCGTCTCTTTCACTCCGTTTCTCGCCTCGACCTTCCGTCTTAATGTAAACTTGTGACAAATTCAATGGTGGATCCTTGTACCCTGATTATCTCTCTCTCTCTCTCTCTCTCTCTCTCTCTCTCTCTCTCTCTCTCTCTCTCTCTCTCTCTCTCTCTCTCTCTCTCTCTCTCTCTCTCTCTCTCTC
>JAXIVD010005949.1:10000-26264 GCA_036785275.1 Cancer borealis
AGCAGCAGCAGCAGCAGCAGCAGCAGCAGCAGCAGCAGCAGCAGCAGCAGCAGCAGCAGCAGCAGCAGCAGCAGCAGCAGCAGCAGCAGCAGCAGCAGCAGCAGCAGCAGCAGCAGCAGCAGCAGCAGCAGCAGCAGCAGCAGCAGCAGCAGCAGCAGCAGCAGCAGCAGCAGCAGCAGCAGCAGCAGCAGCAGCAGCAGCAGCAGCAGCAGCAGCAGCAGCAGCAGCAGCAGCAGCAGCAGCAGCAGCAGCAGCAGCAGCAGCAGCAGCAGCAGCAGCAGCAGCAGCAGCAGCAGCAGCAGCAGCAGCAGCAGCAGCAGCAGCAGCAGCAGCAGCAGCAGCAGCAGCAGCAGCAGCAGCAGCAGCAGCAGCAGCAGCAGCAGCAGCAGCAGCAGCAGCAGCAGCAGCAGCAGCAGCAGCAGCAGCAGCAGCAGCAGCAGCAGCAGCAGCAGCAGCAGCAGCAGCAGCAGCAGCAGCAGCAGCAGCAGCAGCAGCAGCAGCAGCAGCAGCAGCAGCAGCAGCAGCAGCAGCAGCAGCAGCAGCAGCAGCAGCAGCAGCAGCAGCAGCAGCAGCAGCAGCAGCAGCAGCAGCAGCAGCAGCAGCAGCAGCAGCAGCAGCAGCAGCAGCAGCAGCAGCAGCAGCAGCAGCAGCAGCAGCAGCAGCAGCAGCAGCAGCAGCAGCAGCAGCAGCAGCAGCAGCAGCAGCAGCAGCAGCAGCAGCAGCAGCAGCAGCAGCAGCAGCAGCAGCAGCAGCAGCAGCAGCAGCAGCAGCAGCAGCAGCAGCAGCAGCAGCAGCAGCAGCAGCAGCAGCAGCAGCAGCAGCAGCAGCAGCAGCAGCAGCAGCAGCAGCAGCAGCAGCAGCAGCAGCAGCAGCAGCAGCAGCAGCAGCAGCAGCAGCAGCAGCAGCAGCAGCAGCAGCAGCAGCAGCAGCAGCAGCAGCAGCAGCAGCAGCAGCAGCAGCAGCAGCAGCAGCAGCAGCAGCAGCAGCAGCAGCAGCAGCAGCAGCAGCAGCAGCAGCAGCAGCAGCAGCAGCAGCAGCAGCAGCAGCAGCAGCAGCAGCAGCAGCAGCAGCAGCAGCAGCAGCAGCAGCAGCAGCAGCAGCAGCAGCAGCAGCAGCAGCAGCAGCAGCAGCAGCAGCAGCAGCAGCAGCAGCAGCAGCAGCAGCAGCAGCAGCAGCAGCAGCAGCAGCAGCAGCAGCAGCAGCAGCAGCAGCAGCAGCAGCAGCAGCAGCAGCAGCAGCAGCAGCAGCAGCAGCAGCAGCAGCAGCAGCAGCAGCAGCAGCAGCAGCAGCAGCAGCAGCAGCAGCAGCAGCAGCAGCAGCAGCAGCAGCAGCAGCAGCAGCAGCAGCAGCAGCAGCAGCAGCAGCAGCAGCAGCAGCAGCAGCAGCAGCAGCAGCAGCAGCAGCAGCAGCAGCAGCAGCAGCAGCAGCAGCAGCAGCAGCAGCAGCAGCAGCAGCAGCAGCAGCAGCAGCAGCAGCAGCAGCAGCAGCAGCAGCAGCAGCAGCAGCAGCAGCAGCAGCAGCAGCAGCAGCAGCAGCAGCAGCAGCAGCAGCAGCAGCAGCAGCAGCAGCAGCAGCAGCAGCAGCAGCAGCAGCAGCAGCAGCAGCAGCAGCAGCAGCAGCAGCAGCAGCAGCAGCAGCAGCAGCAGCAGCAGCAGCAGCAGCAGCAGCAGCAGCAGCAGCAGCAGCAGCAGCAGCAGCAGCAGCAGCAGCAGCAGCAGCAGCAGCAGCAGCAGCAGCAGCAGCAGCAGCAGCAGCAGCAGCAGCAGCAGCAGCAGCAGCAGCAGCAGCAGCAGCAGCAGCAGCAGCAGCAGCAGCAGCAGCAGCAGCAGCAGCAGCAGCAGCAGCAGCAGCAGCAGCAGCAGCAGCAGCAGCAGCAGCAGCAGCAGCAGCAGCAGCAGCAGCAGCAGCAGCAGCAGCAGCAGCAGCAGCAGCAGCAGCAGCAGCAGCAGCAGCAGCAGCAGCAGCAGCAGCAGCAGCAGCAGCAGCAGCAGCAGCAGCAGCAGCAGCAGCAGCAGCAGCAGCAGCAGCAGCAGCAGCAGCAGCAGCAGCAGCAGCAGCAGCAGCAGCAGCAGCAGCAGCAGCAGCAGCAGCAGCAGCAGCAGCAGCAGCAGCAGCAGCAGCAGCAGCAGCAGCAGCAGCAGCAGCAGCAGCAGCAGCAGCAGCAGCAGCAGCAGCAGCAGCAGCAGCAGCAGCAGCAGCAGCAGCAGCAGCAGCAGCAGCAGCAGCAGCAGCAGCAGCAGCAGCAGCAGCAGCAGCAGCAGCAGCAGCAGCAGCAGCAGCAGCAGCAGCAGCAGCAGCAGCAGCAGCAGCAGCAGCAGCAGCAGCAGCAGCAGCAGCAGCAGCAGCAGCAGCAGCAGCAGCAGCAGCAGCAGCAGCAGCAGCAGCAGCAGCAGCAGCAGCAGCAGCAGCAGCAGCAGCAGCAGCAGCAGCAGCAGCAGCAGCAGCAGCAGCAGCAGCAGCAGCAGCAGCAGCAGCAGCAGCAGCAGCAGCAGCAGCAGCAGCAGCAGCAGCAGCAGCAGCAGCAGCAGCAGCAGCAGCAGCAGCAGCAGCAGCAGCAGCAGCAGCAGCAGCAGCAGCAGCAGCAGCAGCAGCAGCAGCAGCAGCAGCAGCAGCAGCAGCAGCAGCAGCAGCAGCAGCAGCAGCAGCAGCAGCAGCAGCAGCAGCAGCAGCAGCAGCAGCAGCAGCAGCAGCAGCAGCAGCAGCAGCAGCAGCAGCAGCAGCAGCAGCAGCAGCAGCAGCAGCAGCAGCAGCAGCAGCAGCAGCAGCAGCAGCAGCAGCAGCAGCAGCAGCAGCAGCAGCAGCAGCAGCAGCAGCAGCAGCAGCAGCAGCAGCAGCAGCAGCAGCAGCAGCAGCAGCAGCAGCAGCAGCAGCAGCAGCAGCAGCAGCAGCAGCAGCAGCAGCAGCAGCAGCAGCAGCAGCAGCAGCAGCAGCAGCAGCAGCAGCAGCAGCAGCAGCAGCAGCAGCAGCAGCAGCAGCAGCAGCAGCAGCAGCAGCAGCAGCAGCAGCAGCAGCAGCAGCAGCAGCAGCAGCAGCAGCAGCAGCAGCAGCAGCAGCAGCAGCAGCAGCAGCAGCAGCAGCAGCAGCAGCAGCAGCAGCAGCAGCAGCAGCAGCAGCAGCAGCAGCAGCAGCAGCAGCAGCAGCAGCAGCAGCAGCAGCAGCAGCAGCAGCAGCAGCAGCAGCAGCAGCAGCAGCAGCAGCAGCAGCAGCAGCAGCAGCAGCAGCAGCAGCAGCAGCAGCAGCAGCAGCAGCAGCAGCAGCAGCAGCAGCAGCAGCAGCAGCAGCAGCAGCAGCAGCAGCAGCAGCAGCAGCAGCAGCAGCAGCAGCAGCAGCAGCAGCAGCAGCAGCAGCAGCAGCAGCAGCAGCAGCAGCAGCAGCAGCAGCAGCAGCAGCAGCAGCAGCAGCAGCAGCAGCAGCAGCAGCAGCAGCAGCAGCAGCAGCAGCAGCAGCAGCAGCAGCAGCAGCAGCAGCAGCAGCAGCAGCAGCAGCAGCAGCAGCAGCAGCAGCAGCAGCAGCAGCAGCAGCAGCAGCAGCAGCAGCAGCAGCAGCAGCAGCAGCAGCAGCAGCAGCAGCAGCAGCAGCAGCAGCAGCAGCAGCAGCAGCAGCAGCAGCAGCAGCAGCAGCAGCAGCAGCAGCAGCAGCAGCAGCAGCAGCAGCAGCAGCAGCAGCAGCAGCAGCAGCAGCAGCAGCAGCAGCAGCAGCAGCAGCAGCAGCAGCAGCAGCAGCAGCAGCAGCAGCAGCAGCAGCAGCAGCAGCAGCAGCAGCAGCAGCAGCAGCAGCAGCAGCAGCAGCAGCAGCAGCAGCAGCAGCAGCAGCAGCAGCAGCAGCAGCAGCAGCAGCAGCAGCAGCAGCAGCAGCAGCAGCAGCAGCAGCAGCAGCAGCAGCAGCAGCAGCAGCAGCAGCAGCAGCAGCAGCAGCAGCAGCAGCAGCAGCAGCAGCAGCAGCAGCAGCAGCAGCAGCAGCAGCAGCAGCAGCAGCAGCAGCAGCAGCAGCAGCAGCAGCAGCAGCAGCAGCAGCAGCAGCAGCAGCAGCAGCAGCAGCAGCAGCAGCAGCAGCAGCAGCAGCAGCAGCAGCAGCAGCAGCAGCAGCAGCAGCAGCAGCAGCAGCAGCAGCAGCAGCAGCAGCAGCAGCAGCAGCAGCAGCAGCAGCAGCAGCAGCAGCAGCAGCAGCAGCAGCAGCAGCAGCAGCAGCAGCAGCAGCAGCAGCAGCAGCAGCAGCAGCAGCAGCAGCAGCAGCAGCAGCAGCAGCAGCAGCAGCAGCAGCAGCAGCAGCAGCAGCAGCAGCAGCAGCAGCAGCAGCAGCAGCAGCAGCAGCAGCAGCAGCAGCAGCAGCAGCAGCAGCAGCAGCAGCAGCAGCAGCAGCAGCAGCAGCAGCAGCAGCAGCAGCAGCAGCAGCAGCAGCAGCAGCAGCAGCAGCAGCAGCAGCAGCAGCAGCAGCAGCAGCAGCAGCAGCAGCAGCAGCAGCAGCAGCAGCAGCAGCAGCAGCAGCAGCAGCAGCAGCAGCAGCAGCAGCAGCAGCAGCAGCAGCAGCAGCAGCAGCAGCAGCAGCAGCAGCAGCAGCAGCAGCAGCAGCAGCAGCAGCAGCAGCAGCAGCAGCAGCAGCAGCAGCAGCAGCAGCAGCAGCAGCAGCAGCAGCAGCAGCAGCAGCAGCAGCAGCAGCAGCAGCAGCAGCAGCAGCAGCAGCAGCAGCAGCAGCAGCAGCAGCAGCAGCAGCAGCAGCAGCAGCAGCAGCAGCAGCAGCAGCAGCAGCAGCAGCAGCAGCAGCAGCAGCAGCAGCAGCAGCAGCAGCAGCAGCAGCAGCAGCAGCAGCAGCAGCAGCAGCAGCAGCAGCAGCAGCAGCAGCAGCAGCAGCAGCAGCAGCAGCAGCAGCAGCAGCAGCAGCAGCAGCAGCAGCAGCAGCAGCAGCAGCAGCAGCAGCAGCAGCAGCAGCAGCAGCAGCAGCAGCAGCAGCAGCAGCAGCAGCAGCAGCAGCAGCAGCAGCAGCAGCAGCAGCAGCAGCAGCAGCAGCAGCAGCAGCAGCAGCAGCAGCAGCAGCAGCAGCAGCAGCAGCAGCAGCAGCAGCAGCAGCAGCAGCAGCAGCAGCAGCAGCAGCAGCAGCAGCAGCAGCAGCAGCAGCAGCAGCAGCAGCAGCAGCAGCAGCAGCAGCAGCAGCAGCAGCAGCAGCAGCAGCAGCAGCAGCAGCAGCAGCAGCAGCAGCAGCAGCAGCAGCAGCAGCAGCAGCAGCAGCAGCAGCAGCAGCAGCAGCAGCAGCAGCAGCAGCAGCAGCAGCAGCAGCAGCAGCAGCAGCAGCAGCAGCAGCAGCAGCAGCAGCAGCAGCAGCAGCAGCAGCAGCAGCAGCAGCAGCAGCAGCAGCAGCAGCAGCAGCAGCAGCAGCAGCAGCAGCAGCAGCAGCAGCAGCAGCAGCAGCAGCAGCAGCAGCAGCAGCAGCAGCAGCAGCAGCAGCAGCAGCAGCAGCAGCAGCAGCAGCAGCAGCAGCAGCAGCAGCAGCAGCAGCAGCAGCAGCAGCAGCAGCAGCAGCAGCAGCAGCAGCAGCAGCAGCAGCAGCAGCAGCAGCAGCAGCAGCAGCAGCAGCAGCAGCAGCAGCAGCAGCAGCAGCAGCAGCAGCAGCAGCAGCAGCAGCAGCAGCAGCAGCAGCAGCAGCAGCAGCAGCAGCAGCAGCAGCAGCAGCAGCAGCAGCAGCAGCAGCAGCAGCAGCAGCAGCAGCAGCAGCAGCAGCAGCAGCAGCAGCAGCAGCAGCAGCAGCAGCAGCAGCAGCAGCAGCAGCAGCAGCAGCAGCAGCAGCAGCAGCAGCAGCAGCAGCAGCAGCAGCAGCAGCAGCAGCAGCAGCAGCAGCAGCAGCAGCAGCAGCAGCAGCAGCAGCAGCAGCAGCAGCAGCAGCAGCAGCAGCAGCAGCAGCAGCAGCAGCAGCAGCAGCAGCAGCAGCAGCAGCAGCAGCAGCAGCAGCAGCAGCAGCAGCAGCAGCAGCAGCAGCAGCAGCAGCAGCAGCAGCAGCAGCAGCAGCAGCAGCAGCAGCAGCAGCAGCAGCAGCAGCAGCAGCAGCAGCAGCAGCAGCAGCAGCAGCAGCAGCAGCAGCAGCAGCAGCAGCAGCAGCAGCAGCAGCAGCAGCAGCAGCAGCAGCAGCAGCAGCAGCAGCAGCAGCAGCAGCAGCAGCAGCAGCAGCAGCAGCAGCAGCAGCAGCAGCAGCAGCAGCAGCAGCAGCAGCAGCAGCAGCAGCAGCAGCAGCAGCAGCAGCAGCAGCAGCAGCAGCAGCAGCAGCAGCAGCAGCAGCAGCAGCAGCAGCAGCAGCAGCAGCAGCAGCAGCAGCAGCAGCAGCAGCAGCAGCAGCAGCAGCAGCAGCAGCAGCAGCAGCAGCAGCAGCAGCAGCAGCAGCAGCAGCAGCAGCAGCAGCAGCAGCAGCAGCAGCAGCAGCAGCAGCAGCAGCAGCAGCAGCAGCAGCAGCAGCAGCAGCAGCAGCAGCAGCAGCAGCAGCAGCAGCAGCAGCAGCAGCAGCAGCAGCAGCAGCAGCAGCAGCAGCAGCAGCAGCAGCAGCAGCAGCAGCAGCAGCAGCAGCAGCAGCAGCAGCAGCAGCAGCAGCAGCAGCAGCAGCAGCAGCAGCAGCAGCAGCAGCAGCAGCAGCAGCAGCAGCAGCAGCAGCAGCAGCAGCAGCAGCAGCAGCAGCAGCAGCAGCAGCAGCAGCAGCAGCAGCAGCAGCAGCAGCAGCAGCAGCAGCAGCAGCAGCAGCAGCAGCAGCAGCAGCAGCAGCAGCAGCAGCAGCAGCAGCAGCAGCAGCAGCAGCAGCAGCAGCAGCAGCAGCAGCAGCAGCAGCAGCAGCAGCAGCAGCAGCAGCAGCAGCAGCAGCAGCAGCAGCAGCAGCAGCAGCAGCAGCAGCAGCAGCAGCAGCAGCAGCAGCAGCAGCAGCAGCAGCAGCAGCAGCAGCAGCAGCAGCAGCAGCAGCAGCAGCAGCAGCAGCAGCAGCAGCAGCAGCAGCAGCAGCAGCAGCAGCAGCAGCAGCAGCAGCAGCAGCAGCAGCAGCAGCAGCAGCAGCAGCAGCAGCAGCAGCAGCAGCAGCAGCAGCAGCAGCAGCAGCAGCAGCAGCAGCAGCAGCAGCAGCAGCAGCAGCAGCAGCAGCAGCAGCAGCAGCAGCAGCAGCAGCAGCAGCAGCAGCAGCAGCAGCAGCAGCAGCAGCAGCAGCAGCAGCAGCAGCAGCAGCAGCAGCAGCAGCAGCAGCAGCAGCAGCAGCAGCAGCAGCAGCAGCAGCAGCAGCAGCAGCAGCAGCAGCAGCAGCAGCAGCAGCAGCAGCAGCAGCAGCAGCAGCAGCAGCAGCAGCAGCAGCAGCAGCAGCAGCAGCAGCAGCAGCAGCAGCAGCAGCAGCAGCAGCAGCAGCAGCAGCAGCAGCAGCAGCAGCAGCAGCAGCAGCAGCAGCAGCAGCAGCAGCAGCAGCAGCAGCAGCAGCAGCAGCAGCAGCAGCAGCAGCAGCAGCAGCAGCAGCAGCAGCAGCAGCAGCAGCAGCAGCAGCAGCAGCAGCAGCAGCAGCAGCAGCAGCAGCAGCAGCAGCAGCAGCAGCAGCAGCAGCAGCAGCAGCAGCAGCAGCAGCAGCAGCAGCAGCAGCAGCAGCAGCAGCAGCAGCAGCAGCAGCAGCAGCAGCAGCAGCAGCAGCAGCAGCAGCAGCAGCAGCAGCAGCAGCAGCAGCAGCAGCAGCAGCAGCAGCAGCAGCAGCAGCAGCAGCAGCAGCAGCAGCAGCAGCAGCAGCAGCAGCAGCAGCAGCAGCAGCAGCAGCAGCAGCAGCAGCAGCAGCAGCAGCAGCAGCAGCAGCAGCAGCAGCAGCAGCAGCAGCAGCAGCAGCAGCAGCAGCAGCAGCAGCAGCAGCAGCAGCAGCAGCAGCAGCAGCAGCAGCAGCAGCAGCAGCAGCAGCAGCAGCAGCAGCAGCAGCAGCAGCAGCAGCAGCAGCAGCAGCAGCAGCAGCAGCAGCAGCAGCAGCAGCAGCAGCAGCAGCAGCAGCAGCAGCAGCAGCAGCAGCAGCAGCAGCAGCAGCAGCAGCAGCAGCAGCAGCAGCAGCAGCAGCAGCAGCAGCAGCAGCAGCAGCAGCAGCAGCAGCAGCAGCAGCAGCAGCAGCAGCAGCAGCAGCAGCAGCAGCAGCAGCAGCAGCAGCAGCAGCAGCAGCAGCAGCAGCAGCAGCAGCAGCAGCAGCAGCAGCAGCAGCAGCAGCAGCAGCAGCAGCAGCAGCAGCAGCAGCAGCAGCAGCAGCAGCAGCAGCAGCAGCAGCAGCAGCAGCAGCAGCAGCAGCAGCAGCAGCAGCAGCAGCAGCAGCAGCAGCAGCAGCAGCAGCAGCAGCAGCAGCAGCAGCAGCAGCAGCAGCAGCAGCAGCAGCAGCAGCAGCAGCAGCAGCAGCAGCAGCAGCAGCAGCAGCAGCAGCAGCAGCAGCAGCAGCAGCAGCAGCAGCAGCAGCAGCAGCAGCAGCAGCAGCAGCAGCAGCAGCAGCAGCAGCAGCAGCAGCAGCAGCAGCAGCAGCAGCAGCAGCAGCAGCAGCAGCAGCAGCAGCAGCAGCAGCAGCAGCAGCAGCAGCAGCAGCAGCAGCAGCAGCAGCAGCAGCAGCAGCAGCAGCAGCAGCAGCAGCAGCAGCAGCAGCAGCAGCAGCAGCAGCAGCAGCAGCAGCAGCAGCAGCAGCAGCAGCAGCAGCAGCAGCAGCAGCAGCAGCAGCAGCAGCAGCAGCAGCAGCAGCAGCAGCAGCAGCAGCAGCAGCAGCAGCAGCAGCAGCAGCAGCAGCAGCAGCAGCAGCAGCAGCAGCAGCAGCAGCAGCAGCAGCAGCAGCAGCAGCAGCAGCAGCAGCAGCAGCAGCAGCAGCAGCAGCAGCAGCAGCAGCAGCAGCAGCAGCAGCAGCAGCAGCAGCAGCAGCAGCAGCAGCAGCAGCAGCAGCAGCAGCAGCAGCAGCAGCAGCAGCAGCAGCAGCAGCAGCAGCAGCAGCAGCAGCAGCAGCAGCAGCAGCAGCAGCAGCAGCAGCAGCAGCAGCAGCAGCAGCAGCAGCAGCAGCAGCAGCAGCAGCAGCAGCAGCAGCAGCAGCAGCAGCAGCAGCAGCAGCAGCAGCAGCAGCAGCAGCAGCAGCAGCAGCAGCAGCAGCAGCAGCAGCAGCAGCAGCAGCAGCAGCAGCAGCAGCAGCAGCAGCAGCAGCAGCAGCAGCAGCAGCAGCAGCAGCAGCAGCAGCAGCAGCAGCAGCAGCAGCAGCAGCAGCAGCAGCAGCAGCAGCAGCAGCAGCAGCAGCAGCAGCAGCAGCAGCAGCAGCAGCAGCAGCAGCAGCAGCAGCAGCAGCAGCAGCAGCAGCAGCAGCAGCAGCAGCAGCAGCAGCAGCAGCAGCAGCAGCAGCAGCAGCAGCAGCAGCAGCAGCAGCAGCAGCAGCAGCAGCAGCAGCAGCAGCAGCAGCAGCAGCAGCAGCAGCAGCAGCAGCAGCAGCAGCAGCAGCAGCAGCAGCAGCAGCAGCAGCAGCAGCAGCAGCAGCAGCAGCAGCAGCAGCAGCAGCAGCAGCAGCAGCAGCAGCAGCAGCAGCAGCAGCAGCAGCAGCAGCAGCAGCAGCAGCAGCAGCAGCAGCAGCAGCAGCAGCAGCAGCAGCAGCAGCAGCAGCAGCAGCAGCAGCAGCAGCAGCAGCAGCAGCAGCAGCAGCAGCAGCAGCAGCAGCAGCAGCAGCAGCAGCAGCAGCAGCAGCAGCAGCAGCAGCAGCAGCAGCAGCAGCAGCAGCAGCAGCAGCAGCAGCAGCAGCAGCAGCAGCAGCAGCAGCAGCAGCAGCAGCAGCAGCAGCAGCAGCAGCAGCAGCAGCAGCAGCAGCAGCAGCAGCAGCAGCAGCAGCAGCAGCAGCAGCAGCAGCAGCAGCAGCAGCAGCAGCAGCAGCAGCAGCAGCAGCAGCAGCAGCAGCAGCAGCAGCAGCAGCAGCAGCAGCAGCAGCAGCAGCAGCAGCAGCAGCAGCAGCAGCAGCAGCAGCAGCAGCAGCAGCAGCAGCAGCAGCAGCAGCAGCAGCAGCAGCAGCAGCAGCAGCAGCAGCAGCAGCAGCAGCAGCAGCAGCAGCAGCAGCAGCAGCAGCAGCAGCAGCAGCAGCAGCAGCAGCAGCAGCAGCAGCAGCAGCAGCAGCAGCAGCAGCAGCAGCAGCAGCAGCAGCAGCAGCAGCAGCAGCAGCAGCAGCAGCAGCAGCAGCAGCAGCAGCAGCAGCAGCAGCAGCAGCAGCAGCAGCAGCAGCAGCAGCAGCAGCAGCAGCAGCAGCAGCAGCAGCAGCAGCAGCAGCAGCAGCAGCAGCAGCAGCAGCAGCAGCAGCAGCAGCAGCAGCAGCAGCAGCAGCAGCAGCAGCAGCAGCAGCAGCAGCAGCAGCAGCAGCAGCAGCAGCAGCAGCAGCAGCAGCAGCAGCAGCAGCAGCAGCAGCAGCAGCAGCAGCAGCAGCAGCAGCAGCAGCAGCAGCAGCAGCAGCAGCAGCAGCAGCAGCAGCAGCAGCAGCAGCAGCAGCAGCAGCAGCAGCAGCAGCAGCAGCAGCAGCAGCAGCAGCAGCAGCAGCAGCAGCAGCAGCAGCAGCAGCAGCAGCAGCAGCAGCAGCAGCAGCAGCAGCAGCAGCAGCAGCAGCAGCAGCAGCAGCAGCAGCAGCAGCAGCAGCAGCAGCAGCAGCAGCAGCAGCAGCAGCAGCAGCAGCAGCAGCAGCAGCAGCAGCAGCAGCAGCAGCAGCAGCAGCAGCAGCAGCAGCAGCAGCAGCAGCAGCAGCAGCAGCAGCAGCAGCAGCAGCAGCAGCAGCAGCAGCAGCAGCAGCAGCAGCAGCAGCAGCAGCAGCAGCAGCAGCAGCAGCAGCAGCAGCAGCAGCAGCAGCAGCAGCAGCAGCAGCAGCAGCAGCAGCAGCAGCAGCAGCAGCAGCAGCAGCAGCAGCAGCAGCAGCAGCAGCAGCAGCAGCAGCAGCAGCAGCAGCAGCAGCAGCAGCAGCAGCAGCAGCAGCAGCAGCAGCAGCAGCAGCAGCAGCAGCAGCAGCAGCAGCAGCAGCAGCAGCAGCAGCAGCAGCAGCAGCAGCAGCAGCAGCAGCAGCAGCAGCAGCAGCAGCAGCAGCAGCAGCAGCAGCAGCAGCAGCATCATCATCATCATCATTTGTAGTAGTATTGTATACGAAGTTTTGTCCCGACGAACTTTTGTCATTACGAATAGTTTACATACGTACTTTATACCATACGAACTTTAGCATACGTACTTTCTTAAACGAACTTTATCCCTTATGAACATTTGCTTACGAACAATTGCGTGCGAATTTTATGCATACGAACTATTTCCATACGTACTTTGGTCCTACAACAGCGTCCTTCACTTATGAGTCCATCTGGTGACCTTATTATAGTACTTCTCAGTGTTTATGTGACTCCCTTCTTCAATACACCTGTTGCTCCTCTGTAAATAAAAAACGGAAACATCTTATCTAAGGGTAGAAGGAGATACACACTGTCCCACCTCGCCTTCCACCTGTCTTTTCCTTCCCTGTTGGAGGCTGAGGGAATATCAAATGTGGCTTTGGCAATACCTACTTATCTTTAATCTTGCCTGGAGGAATGTCTCGACTGTTGTCACGTCTTGCTGCTCCACAGTTCGATTCCCACTCTAGTTATATAGTTTCGTTTTTATCTGTTACTTGGCACTAAACTTTATTATAATTTTATCTTATTTTACTTATTCATTTGTGTTGTGTATTTATTTACGTACCTGTGCATTATTTTACCTTTTTATCTGCCTATCATTCTATATTTTAGTTTTTAGTTAAATTCCATCATTTAATAGGTAGTTCCTTCTTCATTGGCGTCATTATTATGCATACAGTTTTATGCACAATACCACACTAACCAATCAGCACTCACCAGTCCCAGCACACTTACCAATCAGCACTCACCGGTCCCAGCACACTAACCAATCAGCACTCAGCACTTCCAGCACATTCAACAATCACCAAGCACTCCTCGGACTCCTTGCATCACAAATCCATCTCCTCTGCTAATCCTGCCTCACCAAGAAGGTTTGCGAGTCATGAATCACAAGTCACGAGTGAACCCTAATAAGTCATGAGTCAGGCAAGTCATCCACTGTGAGTCACGACAGCCAGATATTTGACGTACAAGAAGGAGAATGACTCATGATTTTTTTTTATTGTAATGTAGAAAGCGAGGAATTAATTATCTCTCTCTCTCTCTCTCTCTCTCTCTCCTTCTCTCTCTCTCTCTCTCTCTCTCTCTCTCTCTCTCTCTCTCTCTCTCTCCTCTCTCTCTCACTTCTGATTCGTCATACAATAAGATAAAGAAATAATGAATGCACACGAGTAAGCTTGCCATTATCATCCACAAATCCTATACTATTTCATTCAGTGCGCGGATAAGACGGTACAGTGGGTGTGCTTGCCTTGTAGCGCCTCGACAGTAGCAGCGTGAGTTATAGTTAGCATGGAAGTAAGTGTAGCAGGTTTCTCACGTCACACAAATGGTGGCAGCGGTTGGACTTCATAGGAGCGAAATATTTCTTTAAATTTGATGTTGTGTCGTTTCAATGCAGCAAATAAGCCTCTTAAGTGTTGTCATCTTTAATCCATGGTAAGATTTAATATACAAAAGGAACGTTTGAATGAAGAGGAGGAATAAAGAAAAGCGCTGAGTCATCAAGGTGAGGCTGACCGAGGGCGATGCGCGGCACACACACACACACACACACACACATACACTCACACACACTCACATTCACTCTCTCTCTCTCTCTCTCTCTCTCTCTCTCTCTCTCTCTCTCTCTCTCTCTCTCTCTCTCTCTCTCTCTCTCTCTCTCTCTCTCTCTCTTTCTCTCTCTCTCTCTTTTTCTCTCTCTCTCTCTCTCTCTCTCTCTCTCTCTCTCTCTCTCTCTCTCTCTCTCTCTCTCTCTCTCTCTCTCTCTCTCTCTCTCTCTCCCTCTCCCTCTCTCCCTCCCTCCCTCCCTCCCTCCCTCCCTCCCTCCCTCCCTCCCTCTCTCTCTCTCTCTCTCTCTCTCTCTCTCTCTCTCTCTTCTCTCTCTCTCTCTCTCTCTCTCTCTCTCTCTCTCCTTGTCAGGTTATAATTATTCGTTGTCGCCTTTGTTAAGATACATGTCTTGTACCTGTATAACTTTTGTAAGACTGGAAGGTCATGTGTGAGTGTACGGAGGTGTGGTTTAGTACATGTAGTGGTAATGTTTGTAATGCTTGTGTAGTGATTAGGAATTATTACTTTGAAACCTGGTGGTGTGCAGCTCAGGGAAGGTATTATTAAGTTTGCATGATTGAAATTGACTTTGTTTCTAACTTGATATTGACGCGTTTCCTTCGTTTCAAAATTAAGTAGTGTGATATTTTCATTTCATGATTTATGTTCATAGACACACCCCATCCTCTTGCTCAAGGAGGAGAGTAACTACTTTATTATCAGGGATAACTTTGCACACCTACCTATCAGACCGAGACATTATCAACTGAGCTACCACGCAGTCTGTGTGTGTGTGTGTGTGTGTGTGTGTGTGTGTGTGTGTGTGTGTGTGTGTGTGTGTGTGTGTGTGTGTGTGTGTGTGTGCGTGCGTGCGTCACCTGCCAGCAAATGTTTGATGTGCGGTGTTTTGTGGGAAATTGGTTTTGTAATGTAATGCATTATTGTTTATGTGTAAAATTTGCAATTTAATCGATGTATTTTGTGTGTGACAACCAACAGTTATCGAGAAGAGAGGAATAGTGTGAGAGATCAAAGTAATTTGTCATAATAGAGTTCAGTTTAATATGAAAAATGGACAGTCACAATCTTTTTTTATGGGGGTGGGGGCGAAAATCACGTTTGGATCGATTTGGCTTAAAGAATAACAACAACATGCCGCAGCCCACTGCCCCGCCCACCACGCCCACTACGCCCACACCACGGACGTGAAACAGCAGCAACAGCAGTGCCGGTAACCTCAGGAGGGAAAGTGCTTCCTGAGCTCCGTTGGGAATCTAGGCCCCAAGTCACCTGTCCGGACCTGGATGGGACTCAAGGCACGCCCATGGGACACTGCTGACACCTGGACCACCTGGATCACCAGAACCACCACCACCACCACAGCAACACAAGGAACAGTAAAATCAACAAAACAATTCGGTCAGGGTCCTCAGCAGCTTCGGAACACACCCACACACCCACACTCTCTCGTCGTCCTGTGCAGCAGAAGGCCGTCTGTTGCCTGCTAGAAGTTGGGCATGAAGGAGCCGCAGGTTGGGAAGCCTTCGGGTATGGGCGGCAGGTTCTCTGGGCGCCCCACGTGTAGGGCCGCGACCATGCCCATCTCAGAGTGGTCCACCAGGTGGCAGTGCATCGCCCACCAACCTGAGGGAGGAGTGAGGTCAGCGACGGCCCAGGGAAGTGAGGGTAGAGAGGAAGGCCGCGGCAGGACGGCGTAGGGCATGGCGGGCTAAGTCTTGCTCACCTGGATTATTGGCGGTGAACCTAACGACGGTGTATCCTCCGTGGGGGATGTTGACTGTGTCCTTCATGACGGTGTCGGTGAGTCTGCGGTGGATGCCTCCAGCCTCGTCCAGCGCCGCCACCTCGGCCACTGACGTCTTGCTGCGGGAGGACAAGAATTTCTATGAGATGAAGGGCACGGCAAGTGACATGCAAGTCTGAATCACAAGAGGACGTGCTGGCCGTGTACTTACTCTCCAATACGCTCCATGGCGAGTACGTGGAAGTTGTTGCCGTGCAGGTGGAAGGGGTGACTGGAGTTTAAGAAATTACCTTCATCAATCAACACTAACTCCACTGTGTCGCCCAACTCCACCTCCAAGACGTAGGTGCAGCTGCAGAAGTCACCCTCGCACGGCGGGTCCTGCAGGACACCAGTGAGCAACGAGTTAAGGTGTTGAAGCATTACAAGATCATCACCATTGATTCCTAAGTCTTGCCTCACCCTCAACACGACACAGAGGCACCTCAGGCATCAATGACAACTGTAAATGTACGTGTCTGCCTCCCTCACCCTGGTGATGGCACACCTGACACCACTCCCTCGTACAGCTGCACCTCACTCCACCTCGACTACTCATCCATGATCAACGCTTCCAGCGGAGTGTATACATACTTACTAAACTATGTATCTCACTGTACATCGATGTTTTGTGGCATCAAGCCCAGCGTTACATGGGATGTGCCTGAAGGAAGCCTACAGGGAACACCTTTCTCGTGCCTCAGTATGTGTAGCTTCACACAACCATCACGCTGCCCCAACACCTGGTCACCTGTACGAATACTTACCTCACCGTAGAGACACACCGTGGGCTGTTTGGCGTCAGGCTGGGAGAGCGGCGGAGAGACAGGGTAGGTGAAGGTGATACCGTTCACCTGTGGTGTTGGGGTCTTGAACCTTTCAACGGCTGTGGATGAAGCTTAGTGAGAATGCGAGGCGATGATTAAGTAGAGTCGTGGTGAGAAATGGAATAACCTGACGCACTTACTTTTACTGTGTTAAGTATCTTCCCTCAGTCTTAAGTCCTTTGATGCGCGGAAAATCTGTTAATTGTTAGGATTTGTAAAGAGATTGTCAGTAGATCAAAGGACTTAAAGACTGAAAGAAGACTCTAAATAGTGGAAAGGAGTGAGGCAGAATAATGGACTTCTTTCAAAAATTGTACATTATCTTTTTTTCACCAGCAAGTGAGAGTAAAATGCAAAACAAGCTTACCACGACTTCTTTTCATCATTAAAAGTGAAGAATCAACATATTTCATATATAAAACTTATCAACAATTACACCCTTACAATATATCAAGGTTTAACGGGGATCAAGCAGTTACATTTCTTTTAAGGGACTCACACAAGACACCTTTACACTAGAATCATAAGTTTAATACAAAGAATTAAGACTACAATGAATACTACCAAATAGCGCTCACTGTCACACCTCCTACGTCATAGTATAGACGCTTAGGTACCCAAGTTAGGGGGAGGCGGTGGTCAGGCATACCAGTTCAGAGTCCCGAGTTCAATTCACGGTACCCTATGGCCACTTTTTTTTTTTTGGTAATGCCGCCGAGTGACAAAAAATCACCCACATGCTGCCATAACATCCTCAACGGGACTGCAAAGTTATATGCAAGAGGAGCTTCCGCGGACAGCATGAGCCTCTCAATCAGAAACGAGGCGTCACTTAAAAAAATCTCAATTGCGCTACTAACGGCCGGAAGCCAACCATCTAAGGCCTCCATTAAGCCTACCGGTGCCAAAAGTGAAGGACATGAAAAAATATATATATTACTACAATATTCTCACCCTGATTGTACG
>JAXIVD010005950.1:0-20000 GCA_036785275.1 Cancer borealis
GTAGTAGTAGTAGTAGTAGTAGAAGGTTAGGTTAGGTACTAGTAGTAGTAATAGTAATAATAATAGTAGAAATAGTAGCAGTAGGAGGTTAGGTTGGGTAATAGTAGAAATAGTAGTAGTAATAGGTTAGGTTAAGTAATAGTAGTAATAGTAGTAATAGTAATAATAATAGTAGAAGTAGTAGCAGCAGTAGTAGGTTAGGTTAGGTAATAGTAGTAGTAGTAGTAGTTAACACGGATGGCAGTGGTAAAAATTATGTGTGTTTTGGTTCAGTTCCAAGGATACTCGTGCCAAGAGAGAGAGAGAGAGAGAGAGAGAGAGAGAGAGAGAGAGAGAGAGAGAGAGAGAGAGAGAGAGAGAGAGAGAGAGAGAGAGAGAATGACACTACCGTCTCTCTTCCCTCTCCCCCTACGCTACACACACACACACACACACACACACACACACACACACACTACCGCTCTCATAACAAGCGTATACTAACATCACCGCTCTCATGACTGACTGACACACACACACACACACACACACACACACACACACACTAGGACATAGCAATCACCTCTCCACCACCACGCCCACGCTGTGTTTCAAATATCACCCACACCGCCCACATCGCCCGCCCATGAAAACCAGCAGAGCTCACATACCACATAAACACCCAAGGAGAGGTAATAAGGGTGTGATATGTAAGGATTTTCCTCTCAACTGATGGATATAACACACACACACACACACACACACACACACACACACACACACACACACATTCACCTATATACAGTGTAGCAACAATATCTAACTGCATCCCAGCAATACGTAGGAATGTATGTGTATGTGTGTGTGTGTGTGTGTTGTGTGGTATTAAACTTTGGAAATCTGCCTTACCTTGATCTGCCTTGTCATATATAACTTGAAGAGGCGAGTTGACGGGGCGACTCTGCTTGTAACGTCAACACACCGCCGCGGCAACTCTTCCTCTTCCTCTTCCTCTCCCTCTCTCTCTCTCTCTCTCTCGGCGACAACACTAATATCAAACAAAACTCAAATGTATTTCTTGACGCAGGGATTATGGAGATATGGTTAACCTACTAATTTTGAGGCACTGACTATTTATATTTGGGTAGAATATAATGGGTTTTTTTTACATGCTTACGGTAAAACAACTAGTTAGCATTTTGAAAACCCTACGTGGCTAACCTAACTAGCAATAAGTGGATTTCAAAATTATCACAGTGACATTATTACATCATTATCATTATTATTATTCATGCAAGAAAACAAATGAATTCTTAGATTGAGCAGGAATATAATACAGTATTAGCGACCACACCAAATTCTCCTCTCTCTCTCTCTCTCTCTCTCTCTCTCTCTCTCTCTCTCTTTCTCTCTCTCTCTCTCTCATTACCACAGTGCAAATACAATATGTTTGCTCGCCCGCTCTCACTCTGCTCTGCTCTGATGTTTAAAATCTTAACAATAATGAGATTTACTTGTAATGAAGAACACAGATGAACAGATGAAACACACACACACGCACACACGGGGTCACGCACACAGCAACAGACAGGACCACACTGATATGAGCACACACTCCCTTCCCTTCGTTTTACCTTCCTCTGCTTCCCCTCATTAGCTTCAAACTATCATATAAAACAAGCGTTGATCTAAGAGTCATTCCAATTCCACTCAATGATCATCAAATACACTCCCTAATGCTATATGTAATTATAATATGTATATACTCTACGTCTTAGCTAGTCTTGTGAACATATATATACTGTCGCTATGTCTTATTTTGTCTAATTAAAGTTTTGGTAAATTAATGAGTCATTCAAACGACTTAATTATCATTAAATACATAGTTATTTCTTCTCTACGTATTTATAAATCAAGATAAAAGCCACGTACCTCTTTCAGTTCTTTAATTGTTTATTTCAAACAAGTAATACTATTAAAACCATCACCTGAAAACTATAAGGAACGAGTCAGTAATAATCTTCCAACGTAAAACACACACAAAAGAGGATGATTTTCCTTTCATCTCTACTGCTTGACCAAGGAGTCTGGGGGTGTCAGAAAGGCGTATATCCCAGGGATCGACTCATCTCATATATCCTACGGCGTCCTACGACATTCTACACTTACTAAACTCATCTCAAATTAAACATAAATTATTTCTACGATTTTTAAAACTATTTGCAACTATATAAACTCTTCTATATATGAACGTGAAATAAAAATCCTTAATGGATCAATCAAGGTGAAATATTTCCCTGCGTCAAATGTGGTGTAGCTGTGCGGCGAACCATAACAAACCCCCGCTGGCTGTCCTCCCCAGGCCACCTCCGGGCCGCCACCCCGTCCAGGTCTGCCTCGCCTCACCGCCGTTTAACACCCCTGAGTATGAATTGCCATTGATTTTAGATATAGCTCCGTGCAGACTCGGGTTTACGGAGGGAGACAACAACAAGCAACAACGACAACAACAACGAATCCAACAACAAGAAAACAACGACAACAACAATTAATCTAACAACAAGAAAACAACGACAAAAACATGAATTTAAAAAAAAAAAAAAAAAACTGCGTCACGGCTACGTCATGGCTGGTGCCAGTATGTACTGTATTATTTTCTCTCTTAATATTGGGCTAATGTCAAATATAATCGTATTAAAAATTTTAGAAATATAAATAAAAAATTGTGATTTGTTATAAAACATCCATTTGTTTGGTGTTTGATGGAGAAAGAAATGTATTAAGTTTTGAAAGGCAAAGCCATGACGTCAAATCTATGACGTCAAATCCATGACGTTTGTTCCAGCTCTAAAATCATTATTTAACGCTATAATAAAGCTTTTACTTAGTATTCATACCAAGAAATATCAATTTTAGTCTTTTCTACACATTAAAAACTTAATATATTGTCGTTTGATGCTTCTATAGAGTAGAAAATAATGTGTATCTGCCATATCTGACGTCATGGCTGCATCTATGACGTTAGTTCCAAATCAGAAATATTTATTTAACGCTATAATAAAGCTTTTACTTTGTATTCATACCAAGAAATATCAATTTTAGACTTTTCTACACATTAAAAACTTACTATATTGTCGTTTGATGCTTCTATAGAGTAGAAAATAATGTGTATCTGCCATATCTGACGTCATGGCTGCATCTATGACGTTAGTTCCAAATCAGAAATATTTATTTAACGCTATAATAAAGCTTTTACTTTGTATTCATACCAAGAAATATCAATTTTAGTCTTTTCTACACATAACAAAATTACTATATTGTCATTTGAAACTTTTATAGAGTAGAAAATAATGTTTAACCGATATATCTGACGTCACGACTGGATCTATGACGCCAGTTCTTAGATTACATTATTATAACTCAAAAAGAGATAAGAACCAAATATACGGTAAACAATTACAATAATCATGATAGAAATAAATAAACCTTTAATATAACCTCAATTATAGTCTTATTTTGAGTCTTATTAATGATTTGGTTATATAAACATTTAAATACATAATGTCTGAGATTGACTCTCAGCTAGTATCCAAAATAGCCTTACTCTTACCTGTATGAACTCATGAAAGCAAGGACGAGTTTCACTGCAGCTGTTGTCTGTACACACGCCCATATCAACCACACTGTTACCAAAGGAAGAGATGAAGTGAAATGGAAGATGAATATAACATGTAACTGCCCATTTGTACCCCAAAATCCATCCCATTAATCGTATTTGTTAAGTCCTATTTCTTCTCTTCTTCCTTCTCCATAATGAACCAGTTTTTTTCTGTACACACTAACTTTCACACATATATTTGTAGTTTTTCCTTCAGTTGATGTATATTTTTTGCCATGATCACTCCTTCCTTCAGTCCATTCCAAGTATCTATAATTCTTTTAATAAAACAACTTTATCGTATCATTCAAGTAAATTCCTTTTTGTAATGTTTTCTTATGTGTATTTAAACTTCCAGCCTCTCCTTTTCTTCTCAATAGTGTGTGTGTGTATAGGAATATATACACACATACACACACACACACACACACAGATATAAAAATAATCTCATCACTAACAATTTTATTCAACATTATCTACAGAGTATCCTTGCAATTACACACACACACACACACACACACACACACACACACACACACACAGACAGACAGACAGACACACACACACACACACATACGCATACATACACACATACACAAACCTATCTTTAATAAATGCAGAACAAGAAAAAGAACTGGGATGAAACACAATATTATAACATTTAACATCTTTCAAAACGAACTAATTGATGTATTTTATAATAATAATAATAATAATAATAATGACAGTATTTCATTATCATTATTATTATTATTATAGAAACACTTCAATACAACTTAATACAATACTGCAATGTTATTAAATTAAGTATTGCAAATCATTATTAATTATGACAACCAGTAATAATTATAATAAAAGATATATATAATTAAACTAATAATCTACATTGCAACTATTACTCAAAATAATGAACCCTTAATAATAATAATAATAATAATAATAATATACTATATACTAACTTAATCTTGAGCACAAAGACTTAGTTATAATTAATCGGTAAAACATTGTACATTTATTCATTAATTTTTCATTCTTATACATAACCAAAAAAGAAAAAAAAAATTAAATAAAAATCAACATATACATCAAAAACTGAATAATTTTGGGATGAATAAAAATAATAAAAATAATAATAATAATAATGTAAGCTGTTATGTTATGTATTTATGTAACTTTGTATAATATTGAATAAAGTTCTGAATATAATTGAATATATCCGGACCAAAAATGATATAATTAATTAACTTGTTTAGGTTATATTTGAAGAAAAACATTTAAGGAAATAACTTCAAGAAATAACTCCAAAAATAACTCCAAAAATAACTTGACTAAATAATAATAAATGACACGACAGAACGAGCCTCACTTAATAATATAAACGCACACACGCGCACAAACCAAATAACAATGCAAATAAAAATGTTATACGCAGGAGATCAGAACATTGATGAACATAATACGCGCACGCACACACGCACGCACACACACACACATACGCACACGAGAGAAAACAAACATACATTGCAATCAATAACCACAGAAAAAAATATATATATGTCAATAAAAACATAATCGCGACGTTTATTAAATTGAAGACCAACATTAACTTATTGAAAAAAAAAAAATAAATAAATAAATAAGTATATATTAACTTTTTTGACCATTAATGAAACAAACCAACAAACAAACAAACAAAGGCTGATGAAACTCTATATATAAAAAAAAAAATAATAATAATAATAATAATAAATAAATAAATAAATAAATAATTCAAATCAGCTGCATTATCAAGGGACACAAACATACTTTATAATATAATAGAATACATTTTGATTATGGCTTTACAGAACTCCCTTTGTAGTGAAATCAGCTGCACAGTACACCCTTATCAGCTGCACAAGACATCTATACAAACAGCTGCACAAAATACCCTCTTTAACAGCTGTACAAGATATATAATTTGAAAGCTGTACAATATATTCTTTCTGCCCCCCAGCTGCACAAGATAGCTACCACCTTTAATCAGCTGTATAGAACCAGTTTGAGACCAGCTGTGCCAGGTAGCACCAACAACCTAACCAGCTGCACAGGAACACATTTCTCATCAGCTGCACAAGACAACAAAACCTTATAGTCAGCTGCACAGGACTATATTTCTGATCAGCTGTGCAAGAAAACCTTTAATTCATATATACAAAGCAGGTTTTCTCAACACAGCTGCACAGATTTACCTTCCTGATTCCAGCTGCACAAGGCTATCAGGAGACCAGCTCAGTGTAACAAGGCATTATGTGACATAGGGTAAACTATTTTAATTTAATTTCTGAAGCAAAAAAAAAAAAAAAATAATAATAATAATAATAATAACAATAATTAGGACCATATTATTGTAACAGTAGACTTGAATATTAATTAATGAGGCAGTATTATAATTATAGGTCATTAATATACCTTCATTAATAATTAGAACTATGATATTATTTGCAACAGTAATTATCAATATTTATAAACTTCAATTATTGCAACACTAATTACCATATATATTTATAACTAATTAATAGTTCTGCAGCCTCAATTAATGACTAAATATTTCCTTTTCATTAAGACACAATTATGACCAACGATTAATTGCAACGAACAATTATATTCAACAAATTATAATATACCTAATCTCTCTCTCTCTCTCTCTATTGGAGGAGAAATATTTGTCTTTTTTTTCCAAGACTAGACTTTCGCGATTAATTTATTTAATTTATTTCATATTAATTTACTTTTCCGGCCGATCAAAATTCAGCGTAACAAGAATATTATTAATTATCATTAACAATAACAATGATGATAATGATAATGATGATGGCACAGGAAGGAGACTCAATCACAGCTCATTAGATTGTTAATTAAGGAAGTCATTAACGTACACACACACACATACATACACACACTTTCCCTACAGCTGAACACAAGTTAGTTAGTTAATCTCTCTCTCTCTCTCTCTCTCTCTCTCTCTCTCTCTCTCTCTCTCTCTCTCTCAATAGCACTTTTATGACATCCCAGTTATGATAAAAAGATTGTAATTATAGATAAAAGGCAGGAAATCTCTCTCTCTCTCTCTCTCTTTCTCTCTCTCTCTCTCTCTCTCTCTGTAGAAATGTTTGCTGTGTATAAAAATGATCCAAACTGATTTTCTTTCTTTCTTTCTTTCTGAATATATTTTACGAAAACTTATGATCAATTTTTTTAAAAACTTTTTTTTATTTTTATTGATTTCATTGACTTCCATTTGAGGTTCGAACCCATAGTCTGATTACACACACCTCCGCCAGCACGCACGCACGCACGCACGCACACACACACACACACTAGAAGCAGGTAGGGTAAGGTAAGGTAAGGTAAGGTAAGGTAAGATAAGGTAAGGTAAGGTAAGGTAAGGTAAGGTAGGGTAAGGTAAGGTAAGGTAAGGTAAGGTAAGGTTAGGTTAGGTTAGGTAAGGTAAGGTTAGGCAGGGTAAGGGTAGGCAAGGGGGGGTGCCAGGGTAGGTGTGGGCGTGGGCGTGGGTGCCAGGGGGGTGTGTGTTACCCTTCTATAGGCCTAACCTCCATTGTATAAATGGAATGTTAACTAATAATAATGAATAATAATAATAATGAAAAAAAAAATAATAATAATAATAATAATGAAAAATACATTATACAACAACAACAACAGTCGTACGTACACATGACTACCTGGCAGCTCACACGCTATGTACACTTGCCACCATACGCTCATGTGTACGCCGGATGTATACGTACACACACACACAGCTACACGTCAGTTATACAATCATGGCGTATAGTTTCACATATACACACACGTATACGCACACATGACTCTATAACTGGCCGGCAGCTGTGGTGACGTACACGTGTATGTATTTGTGTGTATATAAAACTAGACTTCATATAAAAACTATTATCTAATCAGTTTTTTCTACATAATTTTGACTACGTTTTAAATTTTCAAAAACCACAACCACCACTACTACCTTTTTATTATTTTTTTCCATAGTTGCTACATGCTCTGTGTGTGTGTGTGTGTGTGTGTGTGTGTGTGTGTGTGTGTGTGTGTGTATGTGTGTATATATTAACAATTCAAAACTTCATTAATTTCACCAAAACTTATTCAAAATAATATATCTTGTCCTCTCTCTCTCTCTCTTCACAGCATAAAAAAAAGAAAATGCTGTGAACTGCTGTGAAATTATGAGTGAATTGCTGTGAAATAGTGAATGGCTGTGAAATTGTGCTGTGAAATGCTGTGAAATTTTGTGACTTAGTGTGGCTGTGAAATGCTGTTAAATTGTGCTGTGAAATGCTGTGAAATTTTGTGAGTGTGGCTGTGAAATGCTGTTAAATTGTATAAATGAAATAAATTATACCAAAAAAAGTATAAGGTAGATAACTAATTTATTATCTTTCTCTCTCTCTCTCCCTCCCTCTCTCTCCATTCCTTCCTTTCTCTCTCCCTCTCTCAATTCCTTCCTTCCTTCTCTCTCTCTCCATTCCCCTCTCTCTCTCTCTTCCTTCCTTCTCTCCCAAAACAATAATAATAATAATGATGATAATGATGATATTATTACAGAAATATTTACATTACATTTGCATTTTGAGTATAATTTACGCCGGGAATATATTTTTTTTATATATAATTTTGGTGATATTAATGCAGTGTGTGTGTGTGTGTGTGTGTGTGTGTGTGTGTGTGTGTGTGTGTGTGAGAGCTTATGACAGACAGACTCATTAACTTTCTTCTATAATTATCCCAGTTAATTATCATTTTCTTTTCAATAACAACAACAACACCATCAGAATAATTAAACGACATTCATTAACTCTTTTTCTTCTTCTTTTCTGCCATAATTTCCTCTTTTTTTTATATAATTAACTATTTTCATTATTATCATTATCATTTATGACATTATTTTCCCATTAAACTGACTCATTATCTCCATCATTAATAAAACACATTGATCATACTAATTATCCTTCATTATGGCACACCCCTTTCCACCCACCAGGTCACAACAGCAGCAGCAGCGGCGGCGGCACTGATAGTATAAGCGCCACGTTTCACCGACTAGCCGTTCCTTCCTCCTCGCTCTTATTACTTTCCTTGGGTATTTTCAAGTCATCTTCATCTATATTTTCAATCATCTTCGTGGTAGTGGTGGTGGGAGGGGGGGGGGAGGTGACCTTGCCATCCCCTGTACTATTACTATCCTCCTCCTCCTCAGTACTATTACTATTACCTTGACTCTTTTCAATCTCCACCCTAAGCCGTTCAATTTCCTCCGCAGTAATCTGAACATACATAATCCCATTGATGACATTAAGGAGATCAAGAACACTAGTCATCGATGGAGGCTGGATCTGCACTGGAGGTAGGCCTAGGGACGCCGCCGCTGCCGCACGACTCCCCCCAAAGGCTTCACTGATTTTCTTAGCCATGACTACGGCCTGTTGGGTGAGGTGGCGTAAACATTCATCAGCCTCCTTGGTTTTATCGTGATCGGGTCCGAGAAGAGAGCGATAGATAGCAAACGTCTCCTTCTCGTTCCTCAGAGCAGCCCGGAAATCCCCTAAGCAACTCTGTGTGCGTGCTACTAAATGATGCGTCACGGCTGCCTTTAGACTCCTAGCGCCGTGGAATTTTGTATTAAGGGCCAGGGCTGCCTCTAGGAACTGTAGGGATAATCCGTACTGTCCCACGGCATGTAGAATTAACCCGATGTTAGAATCTACAAGTGCCATTTCAGGGTGTGAGTCTGCCCCTAGGATCAGAAGGAGGTAGCGTGCTCGGTACAGCAGACGTAGCGCTGTACTCACCTGTTGGGCAGCAAAGCAGTACAACGCTAAATGCACATACTCAGCTACAGTATGTGGGTGATCTATGCCATTCACCCTCTCGCTCATTAGCACTGCCTTCTGCTGTAGGGCGAGGGCTTCTAAATGATCCCCCATTATGTAGTTTAACCTTGCTAGTGTGCGTAGACATTGTGCTGTTTCGGGATGCATTGCTCCGTACACACTGTTAAGGAGATTTAAAGCCTCGCTGATCAGTGTGTATCCATCCTTGAGTAATCCCTGCTGAGTCTTGGCCTGCCCTGCTGAGTATAGACTGAGTGCATCCGTAGCTCTAGGGTTTGCATGTTTAACTGTTGGCTGTAGGTTAATAATATCACCCTCAGAAAATGCCTCACCCTGCCTTGAGTCTAAGCTGTAATCGCGCAGCAGGACTTGCACGCCACATTTCAGGCAAAACGCACGCAGCAGACTGATTTTATGTAGGCCATACAGCTGCACGGCTCCGTCTACACCCTCCGCGTCTAGTGCAAAGCTGTAATATTCCTGTATCTCGGTTTTAATGCGCTGCCAGAGTGTCTTAGGGGTGAGTGCCGCCCAGAGTGCCGCCCCGTTACTGAAGGGCGGTCTGCGGCGTCTCTTCTTAGACAGCAGTTCCTCGTTCTTTGCAGCTGCGTGGGGGTTAATGCAGGAGGACACGTAACAGTTTAAGAAGTGAGCCACAGCTGAGGATAAGCTAATGGTGTCTACGGCCTGCAGGAACCCAGTGAATATATGTTTAATTCCGCGTGATATTAATTCCGCCACAGCTAATGAGTAAAGGTGTGCCAGGCCCTCCGATGCCCCTAAACGCTGCGCCACCTTCCCCAAGTAACGGATATTAATGCCCCGCGCGTGCATAGCCTCGCACAGTCCCGCGCCATCCATAGGAGCGGCGCCGTGCTCAGATAAATCTAATAACAGCCCAGGAATCTGTGTGCTAACCAAAAATTCAGCTGCGTCGCATATGAGTTTCCGTTCCTTGCGCAGCTGATCGGCATTTGTGTCCGGATGACGAACGCCGGGTGAGAATGCATCCAGGTTGAAACGGATGTCAAAATCTGTCTCCTTGAGGGACCCGACAGCTGCCGCAGCTGACCGGATGACGTTACGGGTGTTTTCCTCCCCGCTGCTGCTGCTGCTGCTGTCATCCACCAAGCTCTCTCTGGCTGTGTCAACCATCTTCTTGGCTGCATCCGCCTCAAAGTCATCCGTATTGTCCTTGTCTAGCTTGTTTTTAAAGCTATCTCTATTTATTTCCTCAATGTTGTCACTATCTTTCTTTTCCTCTGAGCTCTCTTTTTCTTTCTCTTTCTCTTCTGAGCTCTCTTTTTCTTTCTCTTTCTCTTCTGAGCTCTCTTTTCCTTTCTCTTTCTCTTCTGAGCTCTCTTTTCCTTTCTCTTTCTCTTCTGAGCTCTCTTTTTCTTTCTCTTTCTCTTCTGAGCTCTCTTTTTCTTTCTCTTTCTCTTCTGAGCTCTCTTTTCCTTTCTCTTTCTTTTCTGAGCTCTCTTTTCCTTTCTCTTTCTCTTCTGAGCTCTCTTTTCCTTTCTCTTTCTCTTCTACATCCTCTCCCTCTTTCTCCTTCTCCTCATTCTTATTATCATCTTTCTTCTCTTCCTCTTCTTCCTTCTCCTCCTTAGTACTTGTTTGCATTGTTTCCTTACCCTTCCCCTCCCCCCCCTCAATGGCCTTCCCCACCTTGGCCCTCAACTTTTGTAAATGCAAGGCAGCCATTTTCAAAAACGCCATATAGCGATTATCCACAAACGCATCTACCAGTTCTTGGCGGAGTGTGGCTAACTTATGCTTGTGTGGTAGAGGGAACCCAAGTGCGGCGGAGGAGTCACCTACCACAGCCCCTGCCACACCCGGGAGGAAATTAACATCCGGGGGAAAAGTGCGAAGGAGGTCTAGTATATAATGTCTCCCATCATTACCGATAATTCCTTTGCATTCTACAGAAGAACACAGCTGTATTTCTGCCCCATTCTGGTCTAGTACAGCATGCGGGAGAACCTTTAAGGAGTGTCCAGCTGCGCGTAGTAACTCCAAATACTTATCATGCGTTAGAACCGTGTTACCGAAATCTATAGAGCCGTAAACCACACTCTGCTCTTGCTCTCGCTCTAAAATACCTGGGATTATGGACTGTGCTGTAACGCGATACCCTCTGTAATCAACCACAGCTGTACCCAAGGTGTACAGCCCTTCCTGGTCCACTGCGCCATACACACGCACACCCTGGAGGTCGTTTCTTGGGGCCACGTGCGCAGCTGCATCACCACCGACTTCCTTGTAGTGGTCGCGCACATCAAACCCGAGAGAGAAGAATATGTTGTTCCAGATGTACATTTGCATCTTAGGGTCCTCACCTGGGTTGATGGCCATAACATTACCATCTATTACAGCCATGGCCCCGCGTGTGGCCGCAGCTACGAAGTCTGAGTGCACCTGCGGAGAGAGGGTTTGTATTGGTATTAGGGTATGGGTATGGTATGGTTAGGTTAGGTTAGGTTAAGGTTAGGTAAGGTTTAGGTAAGGTTAGGTTAAGGTAAGGTAAGGTAAGGTAAGTTAAGTTAAGTTAAGGTAAAGTAAGGTTAGGTAAGGTAAGGTAAGGTTAGGTTAGGTAAGGTAAGGTAAGGTAAGGTTAGGTTAAGGTAAGGTTAGGTTAAGGTAAGGTAAGGTAAGTTAAGTTAAGTTAAGTTAAGTTAAGTTAAGTTAAGTTAAGTTAAGTTAAGTTAAGTTAAGTTAAGTTAAGTTAAGTTAAGTTAAGGTAAGGTAAGGTAAGGTAAGGTAAGGTAAGGTAAGGTAAGGTAAGGTAAGGTAAGATAAGGTAAGGTAAGGTAAGATAAGGTAAGGTAAGATAAGGTAAGGTAAGGTTAGGTTAAGGTAAGGTCATCATTACTATCATTATCATCATCATTACTACCATCATCATTATAATTACCTTAAACATGGCCCGTTCCCTAATGAGTCGTTGAGGCAGGGTGCGTCTGGGCAGCTCCCTTGTGGTCTGCAGTTCTTCATTCCAGTCCCGTGTTTGCCCGGGAATGTGTTCTTCATAACCTAACTTGCTGCTGTACGCGTCCTCGGCTCGCAGGGCATCTATACCATGCTCGGGGGGGGGTGCTGCCCATGCATACACCTGTGGGGGGAGGGGAGGTAAGGTAGTTGTAATTTACCTATGGGGGGTGATAGGTACACACACATACACACGCACACACACTTACACATAGAAACATAGAATAAATTTGAAGCAGAAGTGATTAATTAAATGTTAAAAATAATTATTACACTAGATTTGGAGGCAGTACAAACATAAATAACTCTTTTTAATATATATCACACACACGTACACACACACACGTACACACACACACACGTACACACACCTGGTAGGGGGTGGCCACGCGTTCAAAGGGATGCCGGAGTGTGCGTTTGCGTTGAAGATTTGCAAAGTTACGTTTAAATGCCGGTGAGAGTGTGTTGAGGACTTCAATCAAAGAATGGCATAAGTAACAAGGGTTGGCTGGACGTGGGTTGAACGCCTCCTCTGTTGTCCTAAGGGGAGATTACATACAATTAAATACAATTAAATACAATAAAAAATACATACAATTATATAACATTACACTACATATTTATAGGTAACGAGGATTTAGTTAGACGTAGATTAAAATTTTTCTCTTAAATAGTCTTGGAAAATAATTATATATCTTCCTTTGCAATAGTTCTTCTCTCTCTTCCTCCTCCTCCTCCTAATTCCTCCATCCCTTCTCTTCCTCCTCCTAATCCCTCTTCTTCCTCCTCCTAATTCCTCCACCCCTCCTCCTAATTCCTCCATCTCTCCTCTTCCTTCCCTCCTTCCCTCTCTCCCAATACTCCCTCCATCCCTCTCACTTCTCCTCCCTCAACTGTAGGTTAGATTAGGTTAAGTTAAGTTAGGTTTAAGTTAGGTTAAGTTAGGTTTAAGTTGTGTTAAGTTACGTACTGGTTGAGGTAGAATCCCCAGGTCGATGCGGTGATGTGGTGGTGTCTGCCTTCTAAGGTCACCACAGACAGGTATAAAAGGTCACCGTGCAGCTTCCTAGGGCCAGGGGGGGGGTTCCAGCCACTGATGGTCAACACCTGCATGAGGAACAAGGTCACATAAGGTCAGGGAAGGTGTGTGTGTGTGTGTGTGTGTATATGTGTGTAATTGCAAGGATACTCTGTAGAATAAAATGGTTAGTAATGAGATTATTTTTATATCCTGTACGTGTGTGTGTGTGTGTGTGTGTGTGTGTGTGTGTGTGTGTGTGTGTGTGTGTTACCTTGAGGCAGTGGGGTGTGTTGTGGTCCTTGGTGAAGGGGTGGAGGGGGATCAGGGGTCTTTCCTTGCTGCTGGGAAGGATATACTTAGGTGGGGTGCAGTCCACACTCTCCACCACAGCCTTCTTCTTGTCTGTAAGGGAGGAAAGAGTGTGGTAAGTGTGGTACAAGGTGTGGCAAAGTGTGGTACAAGGTGTGGTAGTGTGGTACAGAATGTGGTACAGTGTGGTAAAAATCGTGAGAAGAATAGAGAAAGATTACTTCTAAATATCTTTTTTACACACACACACACACACACACACACACATGCACACACGTACACACATATACGTACATGACTCCCCCAGAATGTCTCCGTGCGTGACTGTGTGCAAGAAGGACAAAGACGCACAGTCAATGCCGTTGAACGCGTCCACAGGATCCAAGGACTTCAGTAAATCGCGCACATGACGCACATGGATCCTGGCTTCGCGCACAGTGTAAGGCTCCTCTTGCACCCTGATCACTGACCCTTCCTGTGTGCGTATAGAAAGTTAAAACCATCCCACAAAACACACACACACACACACACGATTCACTAATATTACCGACAAGGAACAGTACTCCATAATTTTTTCCATAAAGTCAGACACAACAAATACATTCAATTCCATTCTATTGACTCCCCCGGAATCACCCATAGATTTATACCGGGTGAATATAACACTACCTCCCTCCCTCCCTACCTTACCTTACCTCCTATCCTATCCTATCCTATCCTAATCCTACCTTGAGTCCTTCGATGGTCTTGAGCTCGGCAAAATTATCAAGTGTTTGTCCGTTAAGGTGAAGAGAAAAGCAAGTGCGATGACACGTGTCTTCCCGGTCCATTAACAGCTGGTGGATCTCATAGACTAACTCCATGCTGCTTACCTATGGGGTGTTAGGTTAGGTTAGGTGTGTGTGTGTGTGTGTGGGTGTGATGGGGGTTGGGTGTGTGTGTGGGTGGGGTTGGGGGTGTGTGTGGGTGGGGGTGCGTAAGAATCAGTGAGTGTGTGTGTGTGTGTGTGTTTGAATGTGTGTGTGTGTGTGTGTGTGTGTGTGTGTGTGTGTGTGTGTGTGTGTGTGTGTGTGTGTGTGAGGGAGGAGAGATGAATTGTGTCAGTATTATACACACATACATACATAGATATAAAATGAATAATTAAATATATATAAAAAACTACATCTTCCTCTTGAATAAACTTGATGTAGAATTGATTCCATGAAATACAAGATTATTCATGATTTCAAAAGCAAAATGAATAATAATAATAATAATAATAATAGATTTGGAGACATAAATAACTTTTTTTAATGTATAGGTAAACACACACACACACACACACACACACACACACACACACCTGAATCTCAAACACATCCCCAGTTGGAGGTCTAATCTTGACCGTAAATCCATATTCTTGTATTCCTAATAATTCATCTTTATCTCCTTCTTCCTCTTCCTTCTTCTCCTCCTCCTCGTCTTCCTTCTCCTTCTTTCCTTTAATATTTCCATTACATTTATTAGACTTTTCCTGCGTCTCACTCTCGGCTTTTTCTTGTTCGTCAGAAATTCCGTTGACAACACCTAGAGGGGGAGAGAGAAGGATATAGTAAGTTTATTGTATTATTATTATTATTAGGTTAGGTTACAGTATATTATTATTATTATTATTATTATTATTATTATTATTATTTCGTTGATGACACCCGAGCTGCCTACAAGGAGAGAAGGATATATTATTATTATTATTATTATTGTGATCTATGCATACAGGAAGGAAGGAAGGAAGGAAGGAAGGAAGGAAGGAAGGAAGGAAGGAAGGAAGGAAAGGTAGAATATTAATAATAGTAATGATGTTAGGGCTGGCTATAAGGGGAAGGAGACAGTTATGTTTTATTATTATTATTATTATTAAGTTTGGTTACAGCATAGAATTATCATTATTATTATTATTATAACACCACCTATAAGGGAGAAAATAAGAGATAGCTATATTATTATTATTATTATTGTTATTTATCCATACAAGAAGGAAGGAAGAAGATGAAATAATAATAATAATAATAATAGTTACGGTATATTAATGTTGAATTTTTGGTCGTTAATACATTAAAATAAAGATGAACTAAATACATTATCTAGGAAGTGATTTTTTGTGTTCAATTATGCCGACAATTCAGAGTCAATTTTAATCAAGCGATAAATTAATTTCTTCGGAGATTAATTTATTTCATTATTTATTTTATTTTATTTCCTCGTTACCAAAACATTTCTCTTCCTTGTACACAATGATAACCTAACCTAACCTAACTTAACCTAACCTAACCTCATAGTGCTCGGTTATAGATACGGCACGTGCCTAACTTTGTGGTAAGAAGCGTATATAACCGAACCGAACCGAATATAACTTGAAAGATGCATTACCAGCTAAATAAAAATAAATTAAATAAATAAGGCACAAGTCATACCCATAGTGGATGACTGCTCAAAAAAATAATATAATTACCCCAATTAACCTTCCAGTAACCTCAGAATTATATAATTATCCAAACTAACCTTAATTAACCTTCCTATACCCAAAAAGCAACCTTGTCGTACCAACAGAATTTTTTAATTACCTAAAATAACCTTAATTAACCTTCCTGTGGGACAATTTGTATATAATTACCCCAATTAATCTTTCCGTGACCTCAAAAAGTATATTTGTATTCATCTAATCAGCTGACCTTCCCTACCTGAATCCATTTTTAGCTAATTAATTTAAAAAAACATTATAATTACTCAAACCAACATTAATTAACCTTACACTAGACCCTAGAGAAGTAATTATAAGTTGGTTAATAATTACGTACCCTTAAAACTCACAGTATATTCCTAGGGGGGGGGGGGGGGAGAGGTTCTAATTATTATTTTTTGGGGTGCGTGAGCTGATAATTAGTGTAATATTTCTGGTCCTGGTTTTTCCATAATTAGTCTCGTGTAAACTCAAACTTTACCAGCAAGTCAACACTCACCACCCAATAATAATAATAATAGTTTAAAATAATTCAATAATGCCTAAAAATAGTGTAATATATGTATAAATAATGTAATATAGTTATGGAACACGATAGGGAGACGAAAACTTCCTCAGATTCAGTTAGTTAATAGTTACGTATCACAGCTTCGCGTTCTTATATAAAACAAAACCTAAGTTATACTCCATTAGACAAACATCTTACTTTACACATAACTTACCTACGAGAAACATAATTAAAAAGTTATTACCTGTTTCCAAGCATGCTAATAGTAATAGTTACGTATCACAGCTTCGTATCCTTATAAAACAAAACCTAACTTATACTACATTACACAAATATCTTACCTTACACATAACTTAACTAATAAAACTTAATTAAAGTCATTATCACTTGTTTCTATGCACCGTATATAACCATTTAACCTTGAGCCCAGCTGGGAGGTATAATTCACCGGCTTTTTCGTCTGCTAGAAACTCCCAGACGAGAATAACAGACTAAATAACTGATAATATTACGTTATAACTGAACCCATTTAAGTCACTTACCTTTGCAATCGTTGCTTGGACAGTCTGTGGTTATAATTCTCTTGTTTTTTCCTTCTTTCTCTTTATCTGTTTCCTTATTGGGTTCATTTTCCATCTCCTTCCCTTGTGCCATCGTCTGCTGCGATTCTTCTTCTCACGTGGAGGAAGGAGGAGGAGGAGGAGGAGGAAGAGGAAGAGGAGGAGGTAAATGCGATCCCGTTAGAATTTAGTTGGCGCTGAATTCATGTTGTGTTTTATTTGTAAATGTGCTGTATTGTATGGTAATATAGTGTAATTTATGTGTTGAAATGATCAATATAGATTTTGTATTAACATTTTGAGTGTAAACATACCGTGTTTTGGTTTATAAACGGAAAATGTTTACTAGTTTGGGCCCAAAATCATTAAGTTGTTTATTTATATAGTTTTTATTTGTTAATGTGTAGTGTTCTATGTTAATATAGTGTAATTTATTTGTTGAAATGATTAACATAGCAGCCGTGGAAGACTAGATTCTGGGACTACGACTGGCGATATTAGCGGCTATACCAAATGTATCACTAAACCAGACCAAACACCATACACACTCGATAATAATATATACTATACTACTACTATAATACTATACTAATACTATGTATACTATAATAATATATAAAGTATACAAAGTATACAGTATTAGCGAGTGTGTATGGTATTTGGTCCGGTTTAGTAATAGATGTGGCACGGCAGCTAATATATCATCTTGTCACGTGTTGAGCATCGCAAAAATTCAACACCTCTGAATCTCATGAAAAGTTTTACAATGATGCTTTAGGTCATGCTGAACACGAATCTGAAGTTATTTTCAATATAACTATAATAGAAAATATTTAAAAAAATATATACCATCACCTCATATTCATTATTATTATTATTATTATTATTATCATTATTATTATTATTATTATAGTATTTATTCATCATTATGGTGATGGCGGTGGTGGTGGTGGTGGTGAGGGAAATCCTTACAACAATTTAATAGATAAAGATAATTATAATGGTTTATATTTTTTACTGTAACAAATGTGATTATTATTATTATAATTATTTTTATTACTATTAGTGTCTGTATATGTGTGTGTGTGTGTGTGTGTGTGTGTGTGTGTGTGTGTGTGTGTGTGTGTGTGTGTGTGTGTGTGTGTGTGTGTGTGTGGGCGCGCGTGTGTGTGTGAGCGTGGACTAATCTGTTTTCTCAAGGCAGTGTACATGTACAAGGGTCGGGAACGTTATTTAAAATGTATAAAATGATGAGCTTGTCATGTTTACTATACTGTTATATCACAACAGACAGACACCATGCTACCTATAGGTATAGGTAGCATAGTGTGAGAGACAAAACGATGCGGGCACTTTAAAATTTCATTATTTTTATCAATTGTGACTTTCAACCTGAACACAATGTTGACTAATAGTTCTTAAATGTTGTTTTAGGAATTATTGATGATATCTGATGTGTTAAATGAAAGAATTAGTCGTTATTAAGAAAATCATTAATAAATTTTCACTTCCTTATTAAACATCTCGCGCCCAAAAAAAATTTCCCAAGTACGCGGGAAATTTTTTTTGGGCGCGAGATGAGAGCATTGATTATAAAGTTTATATAATACATTTTAATGCTGTTGTATGTTGATTTAAAGCTTAATAATGCATTGTACACACAGGGAGAGGCATATAGGGGTGAAGCAAGGAAGTGTGAGAGACGAAACGATGCGGGCACTGAAAAATATAAAAGCAGGACATTTTTTGGGGCAGGATATGAAAACATTGACAAGAAAATTAATAATAAAATGCATTTTAACGCTGTTGTGTATTGATTTAAAGCTTGATAATGCATTGTACATACAGGGAGAAGCATATAGAGGTGAACGAAGGAGGCTGCAGGTGTGTGACAGTAAACAGCTGACTCAAGGGATGAAATAATACATTCCATACTAAAAATAACCTAATATACGTATTGATATAATCCTTGAAGGGAAGGAAAGGTTGTGAAATTATAACATACAAGTACAAGTATCATAGAGACCTTGTGAGCTTGTGTGTGTGTGTGTGTGTGTGTGTGAGAGAGAGAGAGAGAGAGAGAGAGGTGTGTGTGGATCCAATCGGTAGTCTTTGTGAAGCTGTGAAGGGAGTGTGTTACGCGCCCCGCTCGCTCCGTACACTCTCTCCATCCTAACTAGCCATTGTTAAGTGGATGAGTGGAGTGTGTGTGCGTGTGTTGGTTAGCAGGTAGCACATGTGGAGCAGAGGATCAGCGGCATTATCAGCAGGGTGTGTCAGCAGGGCAGAAGAGAGTGTGTTGGTTTTGACTCTCCTATGAGGTGCGTTTCAAGCTATTTATATTAATATTTATTAACTAACTAACTAACACACACGTGACTTGACCTCTATGTAGCTAGGTCTGTTGGCGGCAAGGTCACGGGGACAGGATACACACACACACACACACACACACACACACACACACAAAGAATGTCTACGTACAGACGAATATTTACACACACACACACACACACACACACACACACACAGACAATAGGTCATGTATGTACGAACGTAGCTAAC
>JAXIVD010005951.1:5000-7500 GCA_036785275.1 Cancer borealis
GCAAGATGGATAAAATACTGGAGTCACCATCAACTGTGCTTTTTAACTGCAATCAAAGTCACATACATTGCAAAGGAATGAAGAAATACAAGTGATGTTCTCTTGACAACCTCTCGACAGTGTGTGTGTACAGTGGTGATGGTGATTCCAAACATGATGATGAAGACGACGACTTTGGTAAGTGTTTAAGACTGACACTTTCACCACCAACACACACACACACACACATACACATACTAAGCCAGTGTGTGTGTGTGTGTGTGTGTTGTGTTGGTGTTACAGATGTGTTGGGAAGACTTGCTCAGGAGGATACACATAAATACTATAAATTGATATGTACATTAATTATTACGTTATTAGCAATACTATAATAACAGGTCTATTTATTTGCTATATAAAACAACAGGCTTTTCATAGTCCAATGTTTAATGTGTGTGTGTTTGTGTTTGTTTGTTTCAGGTGAAGTGTTTGCTCTCTCCTGGAACGACAGCAAAGGACCTCCATCACGCCAGCCACTCTGTGCCGGGCTGACCTCAAGGCTTTACCACCAACACCTCTCTTTTATAATATAATTTTGGGTTCAAAAGAAAAGATAATGTTGAAATATTTTGTACTTTTTATTGTTATTAAAGACAGACACAAAGTTGTAAGTACACACACACATATATACAAGGTGGAGGACTGTGGTGTCTTGATTGTGGTGTTAACATCCTGTGGTTAACATCCTGTGGGTCTGTGGTATGTATATATATATATATATATATATATATATATATATATATATATATATATATATATATATATATATATATATATATATATATATATATATATATATATATATATATATATATATATATATATATATATATATATATATATATATATATATATATATATATATATATATATATATATATATATATATATATATATATATATATATATATATATATATATATATATATATATATATATATATCTGTGTGTGTGTGTGTGTGTGTGTGTGTATGGTGAGTCTTGACTGGTTAGTTAACATCCTGGATCCTATGGTTCGTCTTGACTGGTTCATCTTGATCCTATGGTTAGTTAACATCCTGGATCCTATGGTTCTCCTGGATCCTATGATTCATCTTGATCCTATAGACACCATCCTGTAGACACCATCCTGTCTCCTCTGGATGACATCCTGTTGGTAAAGAATAAGTAGTGATGACATCTACCTGTGTATCTATATTATACAACTTTCTTCATAATAAAACCATACATTATTATTAATTATTATTATTATACCTGCACCTGCTGCAGTCCAATCTTGATCATCATGTTCCACACACCTGAGATAGGTGGCCGTGAGCCCGGGACAACACACACAGCCTCAGGTAGGAGGCCGTGTGGGGGACTGAACCCTGAAAGAACAATATTGTATTTTAGTATATGGACGCACACACACACACACCTCCCTTTCAGTACACAACTAATGTCAGAAAGGAAGAGAGACATGGGAGAGGAAAGGAGTAGGAAAAGAAAACTGACCTTAAATTATTAATATTCTCTCTACACTACACACTGTTAGGTTGTATAGAATCATTTAAACGAGATTTTAGAAGGAATTATATCTAGTACTTACTTGATGCAATTTTTTCTTCTCTCCCGGAGTGCCATGTGGCCTTTGTTGCCTGGCACATTTCCCCCCCCCACATTACATTACAATTCTCTCCCGGAGGTTTTGTCAACTTGTGTCAATGAAAATGTTGCTGAAAGACGTCAAATCGGCCTGTAAGATAAATAATAATAATAATAATAATAATAATAATAATAATAATACAATATATTCAGTTAAAACATACACACATACAAACATATATTATCTTATCCATCAATTTTTTTTTTAATAATAACAATTTCAAGATATATAAATGATCACCACAAGACTAGACTAGACTGGTCTTTACCAAACTTAGTACTCCAAGATGGCTTCCTTTCATCCAAACACACACACACACACACACACCTTAGAGTTAACACATCCCTGTATTAGTAGGGTGTGCTGTGGTGTGGCTACCTAACCACAGCCTCCCTCGGTGATGGCAGTCACGGTTACACTCTGTATGGAGATGTACTCATTAATAATAACAACTATTATATACACAACACAATTATATTGACGCCATGTATGTGTGTGTGTGTGTGTGTGTGTGTGTGTGTGTGTGTGTGTGTATGTGTGTGTGTGTCCTATAGTGGAACAAACACATGAAGACTAAATTATGCTGTGTAAAATATGAAATGAAAGGAGATAATGATATACTAAGAGAAATTTGATTGTAGGTGAGAAGACAACCTGTTCCCTCCTGGGCTGGTATTAACGGGTCATTGCATTCCATTATGCCGAGAACTACTATTAACTGGGTTCTGAGTACACAGGGAGTGGGGAGGAAACGCGGATTAATACAACCAGAGCCAGGAGTGAAATATAACTCACTATACCTATGATGATATT
>JAXIVD010005951.1:12500-22500 GCA_036785275.1 Cancer borealis
GTTGACAATATCTGACATTGGAAATGGATCTAGAATACAATATGATTTCTTAATATTTCTTAACAAAGTTTGTAGCGTATCCATGCTGACCTCACTAAAGGACTCCAGACCAACATAGGGTAAGTCAGGCATATACATAACATTGTTACTTTGTTCCCCCTCTTCAAAGCTACTTACAACATTAATAATCTTCCTATCAAAATGCCTCATAAAATTATTAACCAGGTTTGTGTCCGAGAGTCCATCAGGAAGGTTCTTGGCATTCCTCTTACCAGTTAGGTTGTTTAGAACAGAGTACAATCTTCTAGCATCAGTTCCTGCCTCAGAAATCTTTTGCTTGCAATACATACATTTACGCTTCCTTATTAGTTTATTCACCAAATTTTTCGCATAAACATACTCCCTGCGTGAATGTTCCGTGCGGACCCGACGCCATACTCTCTCTTTATGTCGCCTGACCTTAATGGCGTTTGAGATTTCTCCATTGAACCAAGGAGCATTATCTTTCTCGACAATGGTCTTTGTCACAAGTGGACACATATTATCATATACACTCTTAAGAGTATTAATATATAAATGAACCATGCAACTCAAGCAATCCTCAACTTTCCCTCCAGTACCGAGTGCATGAATGCAATCATTATTAATTTCAGTAGAGATTCTGTCTAAAGTCGAGTTAACCAGTCTTGAAGAGTCAAGATTAGCCTTATTTTTGTAAGTAATAGTTTTCTTGATCTTTAAATGTCTCTCTACAACAACCATAAATGTAATAAGTTTGTGACACGGAGATGTGGCAAAGTCTGGCTCAACCTCAAGGTCATGAATTCTTGCAAACATACTGTTACAAAATACTAAGTCCAGTATGTGTCCAGAGTAAGAGGTTGGCTCATGAACCAGATTTGAGAATTGCTGAGCTAACATCATGTCTATGAAATTTTTACAATATTGGTTATTATTATTATTACAATATTGGTATAATATTATTATTATTATTATTATTATTAAGTTAGGTTACAGCATAGAATTATCATTATCATTATTATTGCGTTTATAACACCATCTATTATTACTATTTATCTGTACAAGAAGGAAGGAAGAAGATGAAATAATAATAATAATAGTTACGGTATATTAATGGTTGAATTTTTGGTCGTTAATACATTAAAATAAAGATGAACTAAATACATTATCTAGGAAGTGATTTTTTGTGTTCAATTATGCCGACAATTCATAGTAAATTTTAATCGAGATAAATAAATTTCTGTGGAGATTAATTTATTTAATTATTTATTTTATTTTTTATTTTCTCGTTTCCAAACCATTTTTCTTCCTTGTACACAATGATAACCTAATCTAGCCTAACCTCATAGTACTGTTAAAGATACGGCACGTGCCTAACTTTGGGGTAAAGATTATATAACTGAACTGAACATAAGTTACCGCCGTACCAATAGCCGATGACTGCCGTATCTCTAAACACCTCACTTTTTTATATAATATTAATCTATACAACCCACACACAAAATAAAGTATAGTTTAGCTTAATAATTACATTTATGGATTATAATTATGGATATTGTATTTTTTTTTTGGGTGAATTATTAGTAACATCATTAAATATTTATCCAAATCAACATTAATTAACCTTCCCGTCACTCAAATAATATATAATTACCCCATTAACTTTTCTGTAGCCGCAGAATTATATAATTACCCAAATTAATCTTTTCCAGGACCAAAAAAAGTATATAATCTAACCTAACCTAACCTAATCTAATGTAATCTAACCTAATCTAATCTAATCTAACCTAACATAACCTAATCTAACCTAATCTAATGTAATCTAATCAACACAAAAAAAAAATTATAGTTTAGCTTAAAAATTACATTTATGGATTACAATTATGGATATTGTATTTTTTTTTGGTAAAATATTAGTAACATCATTAATTATTTACCTAAATGGGATGGGCTGGGCGTGGGTGTGATTAGCGTGGGTGGGGTTGGGGTGGATGAGGGTCAGGTGGCCTTACATTGTGCTCTTGCTTACCAAGCCTTATAGTTCCCATTATTTGTACCTCCTCAACGCCTAGTTCATTAGCAATTATGTCCATACACACTGCCTGGTCCTGTTCTTTCTTTCCTTTCATACTGAGATTATCGGTGTCTGGTTCTCTTAAATTGAATATTACCACATTTTTAATTCTTTTTTGTTTTTCCTCCCTTTCTTCCATTACTTCTATTACAGTCTTTGCTATAAATTCTTTCAAGTCCTCCTCCATTCTTTTCCATTTTGTATCAACTTGATTAAACTTATTTTGCATTTCCTCCATTTGCTTGATTATCATTCCTATGTCCTCCTTTGACTCCTTCCTTCTATCTGTACTGTCCTGATCCGTTATGGTTTTTTCATAATTCCTAAATTTTTTCATCACGTCTTCATTTTCCTCTTTTAGGCCTTTTAGTTCTCTTTTCATTTCTACATTGACTCTCTTCAATTCCTTAGCTTCTTCTAAATCCATTTTTACTTGAGGCCTCTTCTATTTGCGTGAATCCGTTTCAGATCACTGAATCTGGGTGGGGCTTGGCCGCTCTGGGCGGGGCTTAGCCGCGAAATTGTGTTCTATTTACCATCTTAACCCGTGATCTGTAACAGATTCCTGAATCCGTCGAATCTGATTTGGGAGGTGGGTTATAGCAGACGACACTCGTTTGCGGGTTTTTTGCACCAGCCTGAGCCAGCCTCTTCTCAGAAGTTAATATTGATATATACCTCCAATAAAACAGTGTATATATACGAGGAAGATAGTAAGCGGTAGAGAAATGTTACTGTAGGCACAGAATTGTATAATAGTGGTGATGAATATCAAAAACAAAGGAGATATATAACAGCAGCCTCTTCTCGGAATCCATTATTAATATATACCTCCAATAAAAACAGTGTATATATACGAGAAAGATATTAAGTGGTAGAAAAATGTTTCAGAAATACTACTGTAGGCTTAAAATTGTATAATAATGGTGATGAATACCAGAAACGAAGGAGATATAACAGCAGCCTCTAACCGGGTTATTTATTTTCTTGGAATTTTGATATATACTCCCAAGAAAACAATTTACTTGTACGTGAAAGAGATTAAATGGTACAAAAGTTCTGCATAAATGTTTGCAAAAATATGTATAACCGTAGCATATGAATAGTTAAATAAGATATCCCAAAAGTTTATTTTGGTTAAGGGGAAACTCTACTCTACATTGATATACACAAATGATTCTGACACTCATTACCGTCCCAAATAAATAGTTAATAAGATATCCCCATTCCCCATCTTCTCCCAATAAACATGAGGACATGTGGGAATGTAAGGTTTTTTGGCTGGATGTAAAAGTAAAGTTTTACCCAAATCTAACCTAACCAGGGAAAGCCTATAGGCGCTACAGATTAGACATATATAAAAATAAGAGGTATTTCTTTACAACTATTGCTCCACCTCTTTATTATAAACATGAAGTCTTACATACTATACATAGTGTACTCAACACATCTGTGAAGGTTTTAGGGGGTGCTTACCATTATTTACCTCGCAAAATGTCTTTGAAGTTATGTTATGTTGGTTAAGTTAGGTTGAGTTATGGTTAGGTTAAGGTTGTTAGGTTAGTTTGCAGTTATGTTATGGTTATGTTAAGTTAGGTTTGGTGCGGTTCAGTTAGGTTCGGTTACATAAGATTTTTACATTTTAATACCCAAACCCCCAAAAAAACTAATTTGCGAACCCTAACTTCCGGGTGATAAAATGTAAAAAATCTTATATAATCGAACCTAACTGAACTTAACCATAACATAACCGTAACCTAACAACTTCAACATAACCATAACTTGACATAATCTAACCAACCTAACATAACCTATCATAATTTCAAAGAAGTTTTGCGAGGTAAAAAATGGTGAGCACCGCCAGAAACCTTCACAGATATGTTGAGTACACTATGTATAGTATATTTATAATAAAAAGGTGGAGCAGTATTTGTAAAGAAATAATAGGTGTAACATTGTCAAGGTTAACCTTGAGGTTCATCAGACTTGAATCTACTTTTCAAGAATCTAATGGTGTTTTCAATAACACATTTAGTTATATAAAGATTTTTTATTGTACAATAAGCAGGTTGGTGATAATTAGGGGTGCCGCTGTCACCCTAAATGCATCAGGAAATGAAAGTTGTAACTCTCAACACTTCCTCGGAGAAGTGACTAGTGTGACGGCTGGGCAGCGACTGGCCTCTCATTGTTATTGTTTTGATCCAGCGAATCCAAAACAGATTCTGCTGTTCTATTTGCACCCAATTAATCCAAAACAGATTCGGATTCGGAGCAGAATCCGGAGTAGATTATTGAGAACAAATAGAAGAGGCCTTTGAATACTGCATTCTCCACAAAACCATATTTTTACTTTTCCAACAACCTTAACATCTGGTCTCCTACCTTCTCACATTCGGCGTGTAGCCACATCTCACAATTATCACATTGGATTCCTGCTTCCCCACTGGCCACCTTCCTCTCACAATGTTTGCATATATCTCGGCGTGTCACTCTGCTGCTGGTCCTCCTCGTCTTGTCCTCGCAGGTTCCACATTTGCTTTCTTCATTGACTCTTCCGGTAAATCCACAGTTTCTACACTCCCTCATCCTTACTCCTCTTTGCTTTCCATTCTCCATGATGAAAAACAAAAAAACCACCGTGTTTTGAAGAAAAAAAATATCAGCTGAGAAAAAATTACCAACGCCACGCTGTTTTGATATTCTCTTCTTCCTCTTCTTCTTGTGACCTGTTAAGTTGGTGGTCGGTCGCCTGCCTTTACAACGGACATCCCTCTATAGAATTTTGGACTTATTATCTCATTTTTTTTGTGTTCTATGAATTGTTTACGGTTTGTTTAATATTAATATATCTTAATTTAGGGTGCTGTAAGGTTTGTTTATGTTTAATTATGGTGTATTGGGTATGTGAAAATAGTGATATTTTTGTCGTTTAGATTTTTTTTGGTTTGTTTATGATTTGTATTGCGCTTAAACATGTTTTTATATATTATTCAATGGTTTATAGCGGTTTAATGTCGTTATTGTTGTTTATTTACATTTTCGCATATTTTGAGTGTAAATTAATATCTTTTTATGAAATTAATGTAACTTGAATATGACAAATAGTTATGTTGAAGCTGGTTAGGTATTTTATTCTTTGTTTTGAAATATATATCATTGTTTATCTCTGTCTCATAGCCAGTACCCTTTTGATGTAAAGAAAAAGAAATATGTATATATATATATATATATATATATATATATATATATATATATATATATATATATATATATATATATATATATACACATATATATATATATATATATATATATATATATATATACATATATGTATATACATATATGTATATATATATATATATATATATATATATATATATATATATATATATATATTCATATATATATATATATATATATATACATATATATATATATATATATATATATATATATATATATATATATATATATATATACATATATATATATATATATATATATATATATATATATATATATATATATATATATATATATATATATATATATATACACACACACACATGCATATGTATATATGTATATATATGTGTATATATATATATATATATATATATATATATATATATATATATATATATATATATATGTATAAATAAAACGTGTGTGTGTGTGTGTGTGTGTGTGTGTGTGTGTGTGTGTGTAGTGTGTGTGTAAACAAGCTGCTAGGGAGGTCGTGAGGTGGGTTGCGTATCGTACGTCTGGCAACACACTTTTCATGAATCATGGCTTTGTAATCGTTTTTCTTCAATATCACTGCTGTAATACGTATGTAACATAAGACTAAACGAGGTGTTGATGCCACCTTTCAAATCAGATAAAGCAGAGAGATTAACCATCCTAAACATATTATTCAATGTATTGATGGAAAATTATAAATGATTTGACCACAGGTGGTACGAACAACTTTTTGCATTATCACGGTGAAAGGTTTAAGAGGCGAGTATCAAGACACCTCCATCTATAGAGAACCTGCAATCACAATTGGACATTTCTTATAAAATTTTTTTGCCTTTTGTATCCAATAGTATCAACACACACCCACACCCACACCCACACCCACCCCCACACCCACCCCCACCCCAACCCCCCCACGCCCACGTCCACGCCCACGCCCACGCCGCACGCGCACGGGCGCACGGGCACACACACACACACACACACACACACACACACACACACACACACACACACACACACACACACACACACACACACACAAAAAAAAAAAAGACTATCCCTAAAAACGTAGGCTCAATACTCCTCATAACGACACAATGATCATCAGAGGCAGTAAGTGCCAGAGAGCGTAGGTCCGAAGGAAAAACCTTCAAACGACCCAAGTGGCTACACGAGCCAGGGATCCTCCACAGCGCCCCGCACACAGGAACGAAACAGGGCGAGGAGCACCGAAAGGAGGGAGCGGTGAGGTAGGGAAAAAGCTATCCCTAAAACAGGAACAAACACCGCAGGACCGACCAAAAAGCCGGCACTGTAACCAAGGGGCTCCCACACCAGCACCCTCAGTAACTAGCTAACAGCACTCCCCTTCCTGACTAAACTAAAAAACGCGCTCCACAGAGGAAAATCCAGGAAACTAACCTTAACAAGGTCGAAGACAGACCGACAGGAAACTGCTGGAACACAGAACGTGACCGAAGAGACCTCGGTAGACAGCGAAAGCTGGGAGATCCTTCCTCTGTGGGCGCGGAGAAAAAAATGAGGAATTAGGTTTACACAACCTCCGGCTGGCTCCCGTTCTCTATGTATACCTTCTGCTAGTGCAGCCTAGACTATTCTAGATGAATTTTTGGTGGTATTGGTCGCGAATTTGTTTATCCATTCAGGGAATGGGGTCGATTAATACGACCACTATAGCAAGTGCACTAGCTTCACTCGTCTCCCCCAAAATAGGCTTTTCGCCGAAGGCGTCAAAGCTGGTATTATAACACTGATGGTGAACAGGTCTTGTTGGCAGAGTGTTTTGTAGGAGCCAACACCCGCCTATCAGCATGACTGTCAAAACATCCGTTAGGCCAAGGACGTCCGTCCTTAATTCCCACTAACACATGACCACATGTACTACACGGTAAACGCCATCCACGGGAGTCGTTACCCAATTAAGTTTCCAATGTTTTCCTTACTATTCTCGTTTTACTTTGAGTGTTTCTGAAATACATTGAGAAATCTTAAACATAGGTAGTCCACGTGTGTCCTCACTCTATCGTCTTGTAATAATGATGATGGAAATTTTAATAGAAAACGATGACTAGGCTTCTCAGGACTTGTGCAAGTCAGAACTTTTCGTCGTTGATGGAGTTCACTTATTCGGGACAGACAATTCTCTTCTGTCTGATCACATTATGGGTAAACACGTTTCAGTGAGACATAACAACACTGATCGTTGCAATGTAATGTGAGAAATGTAAGCAACGCCAGGAGGCTGTGTGAGTGTAGCTAAGCATGTAATGAAGAGCGAAAGGACATGCTCAGTATTCTCATTACTTCCACTCACTCGCGCAAACTCAAACCAATATAAGTTTCTACTTTCTTGTGTTATTGTAACTATAGGTCATGTTTAACAGCAACGCGTTTTCATCAATGTATGCGCTGCGATGAAGGGGAATACAACATTGCTAAATTGTATTAACTAACCGATAAAAATATTTTCTTTTGATTTATGTCACTTATCCCAACCCTTAAAGGATGTCTATAGAATCACTCGTACATCCAGTTATAGTTTTCATTGGGTAGTGGAGGAACTTTTAAACTGGTGTCAAGTAACTCATGCAACCACTTGAAAAACGGTGCATTCTTCCCATTTTCTTCTTGTCTTTCCTCTTCTTTTTTCACCTCCTCTTTCCTCTCCATGTTTTCCTCCTTGATGTAGATCGGCACACAACTTTAGTCATAATTTCTCCATCGGTAGTCGGGGTGACATTTGCACGCATGGCCTCCGTACAAGTTAAAGCAGTGCTGATGTAGCTTCGGGCAGGCGGTGGAATCAGCACATTAATCCTGCCATACGCACATATCCGACACAGTGTGGTGCCCCTCAGATTGTGTGTTCTGACTTTGGTCACCAGTGTGGTGCCTGTTAGTTATTTGTTTATTTTAAAATCTTAATTTATATATTAACACTTGCTGTCACCACCCAAAGTATTTTTGTGAAGGGGCATGGGGGCCCTTTGTGAAATTTTATTCTTCCTTAAGGGAAGTTAACTCAATTCAAGAATTAATAACAACTAAGGAAAACATGTGACAAATTATTATAATGAAAGAACCATTTATAATTTTGGTAGAGTGAGACTGAGTCCTTAATAAGGCACGTGAGTACGTTGGATGTTTTTCGTATCCTTATCTCAAGAGAGTTGAGCACTTTACCAAACACTTACCTTACCACTTCAAGTCATGGATTAAGAATGAAACTGGGCATTAACTTTTGATGTAAAAAATTTATTTACTTTATCTTATTTTTGATTATCCATCATGATGGGTAAAAACACAATAAATAATTAACTATTACACGAAACAGAGTAGATAAATTCTTCCTACAGCCATACAGGGCGACCAGTACACTCACAGTCTTGAATTACTAATTCAATATTTACCATCCTCCCCTGGGCAGATTATTTTAATTTTTGTTACAGGCAACGAGAGTGGAATTCTTTTATTTGTAACATTATAAATGACTACGCCCATTTCAAAGTAGTATTTTCCTTTAACCTTAAGCCATCCTAGCTCTTTACGATATGGAGTGACATGGTCGTGTTTGGCAGCGCCTCCAAATGCAACTTTTGCTGCAAAATTTTGTAATTTTTGTACATGGCCAATCTGCGTTGAATTTGCTGTGCCCCATATGCAGATGCCGTAGGTGATCTGGCTTAAGATTAAAGACTGAATCACATTGATTCTACTGCTTTTACTGAAATTGTGTTTTATTCTATTCACATACATTATCAGTCCGTAAACTTTTCTGCTCAATTCCTTGATGTGTGTGTCAAACTTCATGTGATTATCAAAGTGGATGCCCAAGTTTTTAATGGAATTACTAGGGAAAATTGGGTTCCCGTCGACTAACATGTGTACATCAGAGGGGATCCGGGACAAGAGTCCTCTAGTCCCGACAAACATACATTGCGTCTTCTTGGCATTTAACATTAGACCATTCTTGTTAAAATAGAGTTTAGCCTTCGCTATACATTCTTCACCTCTACTCATGAGACATTGTATGTCATTGATATCACCAGTATGAATAAATTGAGTGTCACCGGCATACTGAATGATCTAGCAATCAGAGAGGGCATGGGAAAAGTCATTAACATAAATAGTGAACAGGATGGAACCCAACACTGATCCTTGGGGAACGCCATAAGTAGTACTAATTTTGTCTGATATGCAGTTATTAATGCGAACGGACTGTGTTCTGTCACTGAGGTAGTTGTGGAACCAGAACGAGTCAATCTTTAAATCAACTAATTTACTGAGTAGTATATTGTGGCTCACACTGTCAAAAGCCTTGAACAGGTCGCACACTGTGATGAGAGACACTTTCTTCTTGTCCATATTTGCATACATCGTGTTGGAGAGTGTGAGAAGAGCAATGTCTGTGGACAAGGAAGATCTGAAGCCATGCTGTGTGCTACTGAAAAGGTTATTCATTTCTAAATGCTGAGTAAGCTGAGATGCAACGAGAGAGAGAGAGAGAGAGAGAGAGAGAGAGAGAGAGAGAGAGAGAGAGAGAGAGAGAGAGAGAGAGAGAGAGAGAGAGAGAGAGAGAGAGAGAGAGAGAGAGAGAGAGAGAGAGAGAGAGAGAGAGAGAGAGAGAGAGAGAGA
>JAXIVD010005952.1:0-26259 GCA_036785275.1 Cancer borealis
TGCTGGGGGGATTGGTGGGGTATGGGTAGAGATAGGGAATATTGGCATAAAGTATAAATTTACCGTTAGGTTTAGTTAGATTGTTATGTTATGTTAATTTAGAAGCTTTCAAATGTTTTCTATGACTACAATGTAGGGGGTTATGTGAGGTGCAGACGCCACAGTCTATTCTGGTGAAGATGTAAAAATTTATCTTAAAAAACTACTTTGTTAGCATAACCTTCCCAGAGCTGCAGTTAAATAAACCTAACCAAAACTAATCCAACCAAACCTAACTAAGCCTAACTATAAACTTGATGTAACCTAAAAAAAAGAAGAAGAAAAAATTATCTTTGTGAAATTCAGCAGCATAACTGTTAGAGGTGATCTGAACAAGTATCTGAGGTTGAATTTGCAGTACATTATAAAGGTAACGAGATATCGAGTGGTTAAGGAAACGAATATTAACTAATGTTGCCTCTGAACTAAGGAAAAAAGGAAACTTGTAAAGGAATGATATTTTTCTTGAATATTACAAATACTGACGAGTATTATTGTGTTAGTGGGCTATGAAAAGATTGATGATTCTGAATTGTATGATCGAGTACACCTTTCCATCGTGAACAATTACGTCCTATTAATAGCTATCACAAATCTATGATAATTGATATCGCCGTCCCACCGTCTGGCTGCTCACCTTGATGCTTCAAACTCTTCTTGGAAGGCTTCTGCCTGTGATTATTGGCTAAATTTATCTTAGTGGGCTATCACGGATTTCTAGAACCAATTCTTTTATATATTATTTGATGAGTTTTTATTTAGACTGCTGAAAAAAAAGTAACAAACACAAACTTATCCAAAACTAGTTTTTTCCTTGTAAATCAGAAAGTAACAATAGGGAAGAACAGTAAGCAATGGTGAAGTTTCATGGCTCGACCAACCCTCCTCCGGCCGGCCCATTTTCAGTTATTTTTAAAATGAAATCAAACTTTTTCTAACCTAACATTTCAAGTCCACTTTCAAACCCCACCTGACTGTTCACGCCTGGTACGCATGGATTCTGAGGCTCAGTCTCAGGCCATGGTTAAATTATTGGCCCCATCCGGTACCCCCTTCTTTGCGATCCCTGACGACCGTCTCAACACATGCACTGGCACCGTTGCAATCTTCCCACAAGACTGCCCTATTGACGACAAGGTCTGATCAGACTGTCACACTGACCTTTTAGACCTACTCAGCGAGTATGACACTGTAACCATTCGCTGCTACACCTTGTCTCCTCGAGGTCGCCAGAAAAACTCCACCAATATTGCACGGATCTCCTTCAAGCGCCACGAACTCCCTACCCGTGTCTACGTTGGGGGCGTCATGCTCCCCGTCCGGCCTTATGTTCCTCCACTTCGCCAGTGCCGAAACTGTTGGCGCTTTGGACATCCCGAAAAACACTGCCGCTCCGCTCTCCGCTGCCCTTTGTGTGGCTTTACCCACACCCGCGATCAATGCCATACTACTACCCGGCGCTGCTGCAATTGTGGTTACCCCCATAATGCTCTCTACTGCGGCTGCCCAACTTACAAGTTTGAGGCTGAAGTCGCTGGTATTCGCTTCCGTGACGGTCTCACATTAATGAGGCTCGTCAGAAAGCCCGCCGCCTAGGCTTCACCCCTTCTCCTCACCATGTTGCTGCCTCCGCCTCTTCCCCTCACTCTCCAGCCACGTCCTCTCCTTCCCGCCCCAGTCCTCGACCTCCCTCCCCTACCCCTCCTTCCACCCATCCCTCTCCTCTTCCTTCTCTCCCTCCCACCCTCCATCCTCCATCTTCTGCTCTAATTCTTTTGCTGTCCTTGACCCAGATACTCCTACCTCCACCACCGTCTGTACTCCTGCCCCTCCCTCTCCACGCCCTCAGCGCTCCCACTCTACCAAAAGACCACCACTCTGAGGTTTTGGTCTCCTCTCCTGCTCCCGCCTTGATCTCTTCACCCCCTCTCTACCTCTCTAAAAAGACTCGCCCTGCACCTTCTTCGCCCGCTCCTTCCAAGGGTGATAACCTCGATGCCATCATCGAGTACATAAAGAACACGGCTCCATTGTCCTCTCCTCCTACCTCCTCATCTCCTCCACCGGCCCATCCTATCCAGGTCGTGGCTTCTGTTCACCTATCTCCCAAGCACCTCCCTCCTACCCCGACTCCCCCTCCTCCACCTTCTCCCTCTGCTGTCTCCCCTCCCCAACCCCTCCTCCAGCCCCCTTCCAGCCCCTCTGCCCCCGGTGCTCTGCCCTCTCCCCCTTCCCGGCTTTACTCTCCCCTCCCCTCTTCTTCGGTGCAGTCCCCTTCGTCTGCCCCTCCTCCACCTTCCTCTGCTACCCGATCTCTACTCTTTCTTCCCCTACCACTTGGCTACTCCCGCACCGATCTCCTCTCTCAACCTTCCCCCTCTCCCCCTACCTCACCCGCTCCTGACCCCCTTCCTTCTTCCTTGCTTCTTATGGATATGGACCCCGGTCCTTTATCTCCTGTGAACGCCCCTCCCTCACCTTCCCCCATTCCAAGTCTTATTCCCTTCTGATCATGTCTGTTCTTCAGTGGAATATATCCTTTCTCCGTGCCGCTAACGTCCTTCATCTAATCTAACCCCTACCCAATCCTCCCCCCACCTAGCCATGCTACCCAACCCTACTACCTAACCCTACTACCCCAATAGTGCCATATGGCCTTTGTTGCCTGGCACATTTCCCCCCCCCCCACATTACAATTACAATCTCCAAGATCAGTCCTGCCCAGAAACTGGTCTTACTTCCATGCCTCTTACTTGTGATCCTCCAGCTTGTCATGATCCCAGTACAGTAAAACCTGTTTTACCCAGCATACAAGCATGGCTGCTCTTGCTACAATGAACCAAAAATGGTCTATTCCACATTCCATAAGGTGGTAGACAGGAGACTGTATATGTAATAAAGTTTTGTGGAATGTAAGCCATACATGTAATGAGGGTTGCCTTCATACTTAACTCATGCCCTCTCCCTCACTGCACCTAATATGGTCCAAGGGTCACACCAGATGCTCAGGAACCTCCTTTAAATAAACAGAGTCCAAAGGTTTACCCTTCCCCTTCATACTTAACTCATGCCCTCTCCCTCACTGCACCTGATATGGTCCAAGGGTCACACCAGATGCTCGGGAACCTCCTCCAGGGGTCGTCAAGTAAATTAAATAAATTTAATAAAGTTTTGTGGAATGTAAGCCATACAGGTAATGAGGGTTGCCTGCACTGCAAGGCTGGAATACAGCTACACCCAAGGATTTACTGAGCACATTTCTGGTGTGTTTTCAAAATATAGCATTTAGAGCCTAATGTCATTTCCAGGTCCGTTGGAGCAGCACAAGTGTAACGGCACCGCCACCTCCAGGTTGCCGGTCCTGCCTGGTGCCGTGTGAGGATCAAGAAAATCTCCATCATCTTGCTGAACAGTGTTGGAGGACCCTCGCTCACTCAGCTTCCCTGAGGCTTCCTGCAACAACACCTGACTTCACTCATCTGGTGTGCTGCCAAAAGTAGTGTTGCAGTGGGGACTGCACACCAGGACAGCAACATGAGTAGTGAGGAGCAACACCAGCAGTCTATCTCAGGTGTGAGGAAGTTCGGGTGTGATCAGAAGAATCACCCTGAGGCAGGAAACTCCATCCACAAAGGAGAGAGAAAGTTTGAGTGTAGAGAGTGTGGCAACACTTTCAAGAATAAGAACTCACTCACTCAACACATGCATACACACATTGGTGTTAAGAATTATAAATGTGAAGAATGTGGGAAAAGATTCCCTAAGAAGTATTACCTCACTAAACACATCCTTACACACACTGGTGTTAAGAATTATAAATGTGAAGAATGTGAGAAAAGATTCACTGACAAGTCTCACCTCACTAAACACATCCTTACACACACTGGTGTTAAGAATTATAAATGTGAAGAATGTGGGAAGAGATTCACTTACAAGTATAACCTTACTCGACACATCCTTACACACACTGGTGTTAAGAATTATAATTGTCAAGAATGTGGGAAGAGATTCACTCAGAAGTCTACCCTCACTCAACACATCCTTACACACACTGGTGTTAAGAATTATAAATGTGAAGAATGTGAGAAAAGATTCACTGACAAGTCTCACCTCACTCAACATATCCTTACACACACTGGTGTTAAGAAATATGAATGTCAAGAATGTGGGAAAAAATTCACTCACAAGTCTCACCTCACTGAACACATCCTTACACACACTGGTGTTAAGAATTATAAATGTAAAGAATGTAGGAAGAGATTCACTCGGAAGTCTAATCTCACTAAACACATCCTTACACACACTGGTGTTAGGAATTATGAATGTGAAGAATGTGGAAAAAGATTCATGAACAAGTCTATCCTCACTCAACACATCCTTACACACACTGGTGTTAAGAATTATAAATGTAAAGAATGTGGGAAGAGATTCACTCGGAAGTCTGACCTCACTAAACACATCCTTACACACACTGGTGTTAGGAATTATGAATGTGAAGAATGTGGAAAAAGATTTACTAACAAGTATACCCTCACTCAACACATCCTTACACACACTGGTGTTAAGAATTATGAATGTGAAGAATGTGGGAAGAGATTCGCTCAAAAGTTTTCCCTCACTCAACACATCCTTACACACACTGGTGTTAAGAATTATGAATGTGAAGAATGTGGGAAAAGATTCACTGACAAGTCTAACCTCACTCAACACATCCTTACACACACTAGTGTTAAGAATTATAAATGTAAAGAATGTGGGAAGAGATTCCCTCAGAAGTCTCACCTCACTCAACACATCCATAGACACTTTGGTGTTAAGAATTATGAATGTGAAGAATGTGGGAAGAGATTCACTACAAGTTCTTGCCTTACCAAGCACAGTGTGACACACTCTGCCTTGAGAAAGTTCAAGTGTGATGTTTGTGGGAAGCAGTTCAAGACAAGGACTGTCATTATCCAGCACATGAAGACCCACTTCTGAGGTTGTGTTATGTGAACAATGTGCTGCTGCTGCTACTGGCTCTGGGTGTCAATGGTTGTAGTGAGTGAGTGAGTTAATGTTAATAAAGTAAGCGCCAGACACCAAAGGTCATGTGGCAATATGTTAAGGTAAATACTTCTTCCCTACACTCTTCTACCAACAAAACCTTTACTCCCACTGTCTTCTCTCCTTCCCGTCCCCTAATGAGACCATCTCTGACATTGAAGGCTTTATAACAAAACCTTTCATTGATCCCTCATTTCCTTTCCCATCTTATACCTCACCACATTGAAATTGCTATAACACTGTGTTCCAGCAGAAGTTCATGCCCCTCCCCTAGTCCTACACCTTCCCCTCCCACAGTTTCACTAACATCTAACACAAACTTTCTTCTTCATTATCCTTTACCTCCTGAATTCTCTCGTGAATCTGTTATATGATTCCTCTCTCCAAGACCAGATCCCTCCTGCCCACATACTGCCTTTCCTTCCATACCTCCTGTTTCTGATCCTCCCGCCTCTAATGATCCCAATACTTCTATCCCTACCATTATCACAGCTCATTCATTTTCTTCTAAAAACATTTCTGCTCCCATACAAATGACCTCCGCTGTCTACTCTCTATCTATATTGGGTCAATTGTAATTGTAATGTGGGGGGGGGAAATGTGCCAGGCAACAAAGGCCATATGGCACTATTGGGGTAGTAGGGTTAGGTAATAGAGTTGGGTAGCAGGGCTATGGGGGGGGGGAGGGTCGGGTAGGGGTTAGATCAGATGAAGGACGTTAACGGCACGGAGAGACATGATCAGTAGGGAATGAGACTCGGAATGGGGGTAAGTGAGGGAGGAGCGTTCGCAGGAGGTAAAGGACGGGTCCATATCCATAAGAAGCAAGGACAGATGGTGGTGGAGGTAGGAATATCAGGGTCAAGGACAGCAAAAGAATTAGAGCAGGAGATGGAGGATGGAGGGGGGGATGGGGAGAGGGAGAAGGAAGAGGAAGGAGGTAGAGGAGAGAGAGGCCAAGGACCGGGACGGGAAGAAGAGGACGTGGCTGGAGAGTGAGGGGAAGAGGCGGAGGCAGCAACATGGTGAGAAGGGGTGAAGCCTAGGTGACGGGCTTTCTGACGGATCTCACGTAATGTGAGACCATCACGGAAGCGAATACCAGCGACCTCAGCCTCAAACTTATAAGCTGGACAGTCACGGTAGAGGGCATTATGAGGGCCACCACAATTGCAGCAGCTCCGGGTAGTAGCAGGGCATTGATTGCGGGTATGGGTAAAGCCTCAAAAGGGCAGTGGAGAGCAGAGCGGCAGTGTTTTTCAGGGTGTCCAAAGCGCCAACAGTTTCGGCACTGGCAAGGTGGAGGAACATAAGGCCGGACGGGGAGCATGACTCCCCAACGTAGACATGAGTAGGGAGTTCGTGGCGCTTGAAGGAGATCTGAGCAACATTGGTGGAGTTTTTCTGGCGACCTCGGGGAGACAAGGTGTAGCAACGGACGTTGACAGCGTCATACTCGCTGAGTAGGTCGAGAAGGTCAGTATGACAGTCTGACCAGACCTTGTCGTCATTAGGGCAGTCTTGAAGGGAGATTGCAACAGTGCCAGTGCACGTGTTGAGACGGTCGTCAGGGGTCACACAGAAGAGATCACCGGATGGAGCCAACAAGTTGGCCATGGCCTGAGACTGAGTCTCAGACTCCACACGTACCAGGCGTGAACGGTCAGGTCGGGTCTGGAAGTGGACCTTTCCCACTTGTTCCTGTAAGCAGCATTGAAAGAGGAGGGTATTCTCAGAGAAGGGAGCGTAGGGGGGAATAGTAAAGAAGCGGTCCCAGCGGGCAGGGACAAAGAAGAGGTCATAGGCAGAGAGATGAGGCACGGCATGAGAGAAACCTGTCAGGGACTGTGCCGTCGTCTTCCTAGAGGAAGAGGGGACATAAGGAGCTAAGGTAGTAATAGAAGATAAGGTAGAGGTGGCGGGGAAGGAGGCTGGAGGAGTGGAAGAGAGAGTCGGGACAGCGGTAGACACAGGGGAGGAGAGAGGAGCAGTAGAAGGGGCGCTGGAAATAGGGACGGTAGAAGGAGAAACAGGGGACAGGTGAGATGAGGAGACTACAGGGGTGTGGATAGAAGCCTTGGTAGTAGTAGAGAAGGATGAGGATCAATCCCTGGGGGAGGCGGGATGGTGGTAGCAGGAGGGAGAGAAGACATGTGAGGTGGGGCATAGGATGAAGTAGCATGAAAAGCTGTGGAGGGGGCAGGGGTACAAGGGAGTGTAGGGGAGTAGTATGTGATATAGTAGTAGGGGTCTGAGGAACAGGCAGAGAAGCTGAGACCAGATTCATTGGGCAGGCCAAGGTGTCAGGGGGGGCGACCAGCAGCAGAGGCCTCGAGGGACTGGTCAGATACCACTCGAGAGGGGCAAAGTTAAGTTTTGTTATCCATGTACTGATATTGGGTTGAAAGAATGGCATCGGGGGTCATGGGTAAACCGCCTACCGGATTGGCAAAAGGAGCCGAGCGCTGCTGCAAGGGACGGGGTACCTCATCCCCCACAGGGCTACCCAGTTCAAAAGGCAGCCCTTGTGGCACTGAAAGTTTGCCCCGCAGCGGCGAGCAAGGACCCCGGCCTCGATGTCTACCGGCCCAGGCACCCTCCAGCCAACACAGGACGGCCCACAACGGGCGATCCCCCTGGGGGGCGGCACCAGTGACCCACACCAGCCTACAGTCGGGATCATCTTGTCGGCCCTGACGGACACGCAAGCCTCCCTACCACGTCAAGATAGATCCCACGGGGGGTATATTGGGTCAAGTCTGATACACTAACTTGCATTTTGCGGTCCCTTTTTCTTGAACACTTTTCTATTCCTGTCAGTGTCACTCCTGTTTTTAGTGTGGCTCTGGCTTTGCCATTCTTTGACAAAGCCTAACCTAACCCTCTGTTTGACCTAACCCTTTCACTATAACTAATCATTCTTTCCGTCCCCATACTTGGCCTTGCCGTCATCTCTTTGCTCAGATGTGCACCTTTTAGCTTAACACAGTGCCACATGACCTTTGTTGTTTGGCGTTTACTTTATTAACATGAACCAACTCTCTCCTCTTGATTATCCTTTACCTTCTGGATTCACTTGTCAATACTGGTTATATAGTTGATCTTGTACCCAAAAAAACCTCCCGTCCAGATACTGCCTTTACTTCCATGACTCCAACTTCTGATCCTTCTGCCTCTCATGATTCCAGTACTCCTATCAATTCATTCATCATCTTTTTCATTATCCGACCATGTCCGTTCTACATTGGACTATCCGTTGTTTGCACTCCCATACAAATTACCTCGGCTGTCTACTCTCTATATTCTTCTAAGTCTGATACACCAAATTACATCTGATAGTCCCTGAATCTTGAACTATTTTCTACTCATGCCTATTGCACTGGCTTTTTTTTTATACTGATGACTCTAAATCCCACTGCCGTATGTTAACACATAGATTGCAATGACATAGATTGTTTTCTTGCACTGGAGTGGGATGCTTTTTTCTTTTAGTAGTGAATACATATTTAAGGTGTTATATTTTGTAATCCAAGACGAATCATTGTTGTAATTATGAGAGACCCGACCCGAGGCACTAGTTTGTTTAAGGCTTCAAGAAGAGTACACAGCCATAAGTCCTGACTCCTGACCGTCACCACATTCAACCTGTCTTGCCCTGCCCTGCCCTGCCCACACATTCACCCATCACCCATGAGCCAGGCCTGCCATCACCCGCGAAGGCCTCAAGAAGACAGGCAGCGTCCCCGCCTCTGATAACCCCACAGGATTCCACCACCACCAGGACGCATGCCAACCCAAGTGAGTGTTGGTTATAATGGCATGTGTAGGTTATTGTGTTTTAGGTGCCTCTAGTTATAACAAGTTGGGGCCATTCTTTACTCTTGGTTATAATGGCGTGTGTAGGTTATTGTGTTTTAGGTGCCTCCAGTTATAACAAGTTGGGGCCATTCTTTACATCAGTGCCGCCCTTCGCCCAACCCAGCCTCGCCACAATGGTAAATTTGTACATCTTCACCCTAATGCACCTGCATATAAACAACACACTTTTCCTACAGATTTTGATCCATTTTGAATGATTTTGACATTGATAATCATCATAAATGCATATATTGTAAGATATCGTCATCAACCCAACAAGCCCGGGGACCTGTGGGAATGTGGGGTTTTGGGGAGGGCGGTGGAAGACAAATTCAACCTCAGAAACTTATTCAGATCACACCAAACAGTTATGCCGATGCATCACAGAAAAAAAAAAAAATTTCTTATAATGTTACGTTAAGTTTAGTTAGATTAAGTAAGGTTTCGTTAGGTTTAGTTAGGTTAATTTAGAAGCTGTCAGATGTTTTCTATGGCTAAAAGTAGGTGGTTGTGTGAAGTGCAGACGCCATTTTTCTATCGTAGCCACAAGCCATTCTGGTGATGTAAAAATTTTCCAAAACAAATCACTTTGTTAGCATAACCTTCCCAGAGCTGTAGTTAAATAAGCCTAATTAAACCTAACTAGGTAAAGATTCGATATCTCGTTACCTCTACAATGCACTGCAAATTCAACCTCAGAAACTTATTCAGATCACACCAAACAGTTATGCTGCTGAATTACCGAAAAAAATTACATTATATTTTTTAGATTATGATATGCTATGTTATGTTAATTTAGAAGCTATCAAATGATTTCTATGATTACAATGTAGGGGTCTGGGGTGCAGACACCATTTTTTTCGTAGCCACACGCCATTCTGGTGAAGATGTAAAAATTTACCTTAAAAAATTGCTTTGTTAGCATAACCTTCCCAGAGCTGCAGTTAAATAAAACTAACCCAACCAAACCTAACTAAGTCTAACTATAAACTTTATAGGTAATTCTTAAGAAATACAACTCCAAATCGATTGTGAATATTATGTACTTTCGAGAAGCATAGATAGAGTACTTAAGGGTCTGTGAAGGTTTTAATGATCGCTCTTTGATATTTAGCCCACAATACAATGTTAGGTTATGTTATGTTAGGGGGTCTAGGTTAGGTTTGGTTACGTTGGAATAGTGTTCTGGGGGGATCCAGGCGGGGCGCAGCCCCCCCTCTCCCCAATAAGCTTGGGGACATGTCGGGAAAGCGGGGTTTTTGGGTGGGGTAGGCCATAATAGACGAGATACGGTGATCCGGGGGAAAAAAGTCTAAGGACAAAAGCGGCCATATTTGGGGAAAGTATGTGCCGAAAATAAACAAAATCACATCATAACAACTTAACATAACATAATGATATATTTTCATAACGACACAGACTATTTGCACACAATCCAAGCATCATCCATAATTTTATCCTTTCAAGTTTTGTTCTTAATAAGTGGTTAAATATTTTCACACTGGAATAAAGGATTTTTTAAACCTTTCACTATGTTACTCAAGTAGAACCAATCTTTTTTATTATAAAATAACATAGTTAGCGTGGAGTGGGTGCTGTTTATCTGCCATTATCTTTTTTACCATTTGGATTACATTTTTATTGTACAAATCATCCACTCCCCTATCCCCTCCCCCTACTCCTACACCTGCCCCATCTAACACCTTACCCTTTTGCCCCTCTTTCCCTCCCACCCCTTCAGCTACATCGAACACAAAATCTCTTCTTGACCTCCTGGGTTCCCCCGTGAATCCCTGTTATATAATTGATCCTCTCTCCAAGATCAGTCCTGCCCAGACACTGGCCTTACTTCCATGCCTCTTACTTGTGATCCTCCAGCTTCTCATGATCCCAGTACAGTAAAACCTGCTTTACCCGGCATACAAGCATGGCTGCTCTTGCTACAATGAACCAAAAATGGTCTATTCCACATTCCATAAGGTGGTATACAGAAGACTGTATATGTAATAAAGTTTTGTGGAATGTAAGCCATACATGTAATGCTGGTTGCCTTCATACTTAACTCATGCCCTCTCCCTCACTGCACCTGATATGGTCCAAGGGTCACACCAGATGCTCGGGAACCTCCTTTAAATAAACAGAGTCCAAAGGTTTACTCTTCCCCTTCATACTTAACTCGTGCCCTCTCCCTCACTGCATCTGATATGGTCCAAGGGTCACACCAGATGCTTGGGAATCTCCTTTAAATAAACAGAGTCCAAAGGTTTACCTTTCCCCTTCATACCTAACTCATGCCCTCTCCCTCACTGCACCTGATATGGTCCAAGGGTCACACCAGATGGTCGGAAACCTCCTCCAGGGGTTGTCGAGTAAATTAAATAAATGTGATAAAGTTTTGTGGAATGTCAGCCATACAGGTAATGAGGGTTGCCTGCACTGCAAGGCTGAAACACGGCTACACCCAAGGATTTACTGAGCACATTTCTGGTGTGTTTGCAAAATATAACATTTAGAGCCTAATGTCATTTCCAGGTCCGTTGGAGCAGCACAAGTGTAACGGCACCATCACCTCCAGGGTGCCGGTCCTGGCTGGTGCCGCGTGAGGATCAAGAAAGTCTCCATCATCTTGCTGAACAGTGTTGGAGGACCCTCACTCACTCAGCTTCTCTAAGGCTTCCTGCAACAACACCTGACTTCACTCATCTGGTGTTCTGCCAGAAATAGTGTTGCAGTGGGGACTGCACCCCAGGACAGCAACATGAGTAGTGAGGAGCAACACCAGCAGTCTGTCTCAGGTGTGAGGAAGTTCAGGTGTGATCAGAAGAATCACCCTGAGGCAGGTAACTCCATCCACAAAGGAGAGAGAAAGTGTGAGTGTAGAGAGTGTGGCAACACTTTCAAGAATAAGAAAGAACTCACTCAACACATGCATACACACACTGGTGTTAAGAATTATAAATGTGAAGAATGTGTGAAGAGATTCACTCAGAAGTCTACCCTCACTAAATACATCCTTACACACACTGGTGTTAAGAATTATGAATGTGAAGAATGTGGGAAGAGATTCGCTCAGAAGTCTACCCTCACTCAACACATCCTTACACACACTGGGGTTAAGAATTATAAATGTGAAGAATGTGGGAAGAGATTCACTCTGAAGTCTTACCTCACTGAACACATCCTTACACACACTGGCGTTAAGAATTATGAATGTGAAGAATGTGGGAAGAGATTCACTACAAGTTTTTACCTTTCCAAGCACAATGTGACACACTCTGACCTGAGAAAGTTCAAGTGTGATGATTGTGGGAAGCAGTTCAAGACAAGGGATATCATTATCAAGCACATGAAGACCCACTTCTGAGGTTGTGTTATGTGAACAATGTGCTCCTGCTGCTACTGGCTCTGGGTGGCAATGGTTGTAGTGAGTGAGAGAGTTAATGTTAATAAAGTAAGCGACATCAAAAGTCATGTGGTGATATGTTAAGGTAAAAAACAGATGGCAGAGCAAAGAGATAATGACAAGGCAAAGTATAGGGAAGGAAAGAATGGTTAGTTACAGTGAAATGGTTGCATCAAATAGAGGATGTGGGTTTGTGAAAGAACAGCAAAACCAGAGCCCAAGTGGGATTTAGAGCCATCTGTAAAGCAGTTCAATTTGCACGAGTAGAAAAGTGTATCAGACTTGAAAGAACATAGATAGAGAGTATGTAGCAAAGGTTGTTTATATGGGAGTGGACAGTTTTTAGAAAGAACATTAATGATGTGATAATGGTAGGAATAATAGTACTGGGATCTTGGAGAGAGGATGAATTATATGTAACAGGGATTCACGAGAGAATCATTTCGTCTCCTCCTTCCCCTAGTGAGATCATCTCTGATATTGAAGCCTTTATAGCAAAACCTTTCATTGATGTCTCATTTCCTTTCCCATCCTCTGCCTCATCACATTCAACTTACAATAACACCCTCTGTGTTTCAAAACCTTTCATTGATGTCTCACTTCCTTTCCCATCCTCTACCTCATCACATTCAACTTAAAATAACATCCTCTGTGTTCCAAAATCTTTCATTGATGTCTCAATTCCTTTCCCATCCTGTGCCTCATGACATTCAACTTACAATAACATCCTCTGCTCTCATGGCCACCTTATCTCCTTTAGATCAATTTCTGTTTCAATACACGAGGCATTATAGTGGTGTGCAGCGGTGATCTCTAGCAAAGGTGTTGCACTAGAATTAGTTCCTGGCCTCTGAAGAAAAGAAAATATAAGTGTCTAATTGCCCATGAAGTAATAGAAAAGTTACGGAGGATAGAAGTCTCAAGTTGTACAAATGTTTTTTTTCCTGCCTTATGAAGAAAGAGTGAGAGAACCCTGTCTTTACTACTAGGTTCTTTACTAGGTTTTGTCTAGAGGTCTATGCCTCACAGCCATGGTGGACCACTGATGCACCACTGTGGTGCCCGACCACAGCAGTTCCTCCCCAGTAAACAGCTTAAGCATCACGTGCCCGGACGGGGACTTTATCTGCCGACCAAGCGAATGCAAGGCCAGCACACTACCACTGTACTAGCCAGGAGACTGTGTGTAGTACAAATATTTTTTTGTTGGCACCGAATATTATACACATATACATGTACCTCTCAATTTACGTGAGTTTTATATTCCTGGACTGTTATATTACATTATATTTTTTAGATTATGATATGCTATGTTATGTTAATTTAGAAGCTATCAAATGATTTCTATGATTACAATGTAGGGGTCTGGGGTGCAGACACCATTTTTTTCGTAGCCACACGCCATTCTGGTGAAGATGTAAAAATTTACCTTAAAAAATTGCTTTGTTAGCATAACCTTCCCAGAGCTGCAGTTAAATAAAACTAACCCAACCAAACCTAACTAAGTCTAACTATAAACTTTATAGGTAATTCTTAAGAAATACAACTCCAAATCGATTGTGAATATTATGTACTTTCGAGAAGCATAGATAGAGTACTTAAGGGTCTGTGAAGGTTTTAATGATCGCTCTTTGATATTAAGCCCACAATACAATGTTAGGTTATGTTATGTTAGGGGGTCTAGGTTAGGTTTGGTTACGTTGGAATAGTGTTCTGGGGGGATCCAGGCGGGGCGCAGCCCCCCCTCTCCCCAATAAGCTTGGGGACATGTCGGGAAAGCGGGGTTTTTGGGTGGGGTAGGCCATAATAGACGAGATACGGTGATCCGGGGGGAAAAAGTCTAAGGACAAAAGCGGCCATATTTGGGGAAAGTATGTGCCGAAAATAAACAATCACATCATAACAACTTAACCTAACATAACATAACATAATGATATATTTTCATAACGACACAGACTATTTGCACACAATCCAAGCATCATCCATAATTTTATCCTTTCAAGTTTTGTTCTTAATAAGTGGTTAAATATTTTCACACTGGAATAAAGGATTTTTTAAACCTTTCACTATGTTACTCAAGTAGAACCAATCTTTTTTATTATAAAATAACATAGTTAGCGTGGAGTGGGTGCTGTTTATCTGCCATTATCTTTTTTACCATTTGGATTACATTTTTATTGTACAAATCATCCACTCCCCTATCCCCTCCCCCTACTCCTACACCTGCCCCATCTAACACCTTACCCTTTTGCCCCTCTTTCCCTCCCACCCCTTCAGCTACATCGAACACAAAATCTTTTCTTGACCTCCTGGGTTCCCCCGTGAATCCCTGTTATATAATTGATCCTCTCTCCAAGATCAGTCCTGCCCAGACACTGGCCTTACTTCCATGCCTCTTACTTGTGATCCTCCAGCTTCTCATGATCCCAGTACAGTAAAACCTGCTTTACCCGGCATACAAGCATGGCTGCTCTTGCTACAATGAACCAAAAATGGTCTATTCCACATTCCATAAGGTGGTATACAGAAGACTGTATATGTAATAAAGTTTTGTGGAATGTAAGCCATACATGTAATGCTGGTTGCCTTCATACTTAACTCATGCCCTCTCCCTCACTGCACCTGATATGGTCCAAGGGTCACACCAGATGCTCGGGAACCTCCTTTAAATAAACAGAGTCCAAAGGTTTACTCTTCCCCTTCATACTTAACTCGTGCCCTCTCCCTCACTGCATCTGATATGGTCCAAGGGTCACACCAGATGCTTGGGAATCTCCTTTAAATAAACAGAGTCCAAAGGTTTACCTTTCCCCTTCATACCTAACTCATGCCCTCTCCCTCACTGCACCTGATATGGTCCAAGGGTCACACCAGATGGTCGGAAACCTCCTCCAGGGGTTGTCAAGTAAATTAAATAAATGTGATAAAGTTTTGTGGAATGTCAGCCATACAGGTAATGAGGGTTGCCTGCACTGCAAGGCTGAAACACGGCTACACCCAAGGATTTACTGAGCACATTTCTGGTGTGTTTGCAAAATATAACATTTAGAGCCTAATGTCATTTCCAGGTCCGTTGGAGCAGCACAAGTGTAACGGCACCATCACCTCCAGGGTGCCGGTCCTGGCTGGTGCCGCGTGAGGATCAAGAAAGTCTCCATCATCTTGCTGAACAGTGTTGGAGGACCCTCACTCACTCAGCTTCTCTAAGGCTTCCTGCAACAACACCTGACTTCACTCATCTGGTGTTCTGCCAGAAATAGTGTTGCAGTGGGGACTGCACCCCAGGACAGCAACATGAGTAGTGAGGAGCAACACCAGCAGTCTGTCTCAGGTGTGAGGAAGTTCAGGTGTGATCAGAAGAATCACCCTGAGGCAGGTAACTCCATCCACAAAGGAGAGAGAAAGTGTGAGTGTAGAGAGTGTGGCAACACTTTCAAGAATAAGAAAGAACTCACTCAACACATGCATACACACACTGGTGTTAAGAATTATAAATGTGAAGAATGTGTGAAGAGATTCACTCAGAAGTCTACCCTCACTAAATACATCCTTACACACACTGGTGTTAAGAATTATGAATGTGAAGAATGTGGGAAGAGATTCGCTCAGAAGTCTACCCTCACTCAACACATCCTTACACACACTGGGGTTAAGAATTATAAATGTGAAGAATGTGGGAAGAGATTCACTCTGAAGTCTTACCTCACTGAACACATCCTTACACACACTGGCGTTAAGAATTATGAATGTGAAGAATGTGGGAAGAGATTCACTACAAGTTTTTACCTTTCCAAGCACAATGTGACACACTCTGACCTGAGAAAGTTCAAGTGTGATGATTGTGGGAAGCAGTTCAAGACAAGGGATATCATTATCAAGCACATGAAGACCCACTTCTGAGGTTGTGTTATGTGAACAATGTGCTCCTGCTGCTACTGGCTCTGGGTGGCAATGGTTGTAGTGAGTGAGAGAGTTAATGTTAATAAAGTAAGCGACATCAAAAGTCATGTGGTGATATGTTAAGGTAAAAAACAGATGGCAGAGCAAAGAGATAATGACAAGGCAAAGTATAGGGAAGGAAAGAATGGTTAGTTACAGTGAAATGATTGCATCAAATAGAGGATGTGGGTTTGTGAAAGAACAGCAAAACCAGAGCCCAAGTGGGATTTAGAGCCATCTGTAAAGCAGTTCAATTTGCACGAGTAGAAAAGTGTATCAGACTTGAAAGAACATAGATAGAGAGTATGTAGCAAAGGTTGTTTATATGGGAGTGGACAGTTTTTAGAAAGAACATTAATGATGTGATAATGGTAGGAATAATAGTACTGGGATCTTGGAGAGAGGATGAATTATATGTAACAGGGATTCACGAGAGAATCATTTCGTCTCCTCCTTCCCCTAGTGAGATCATCTCTGATATTGAAGCCTTTATAGCAAAACCTTTCATTGATGTCTCATTTCCTTTCCCATCCTCTGCCTCATCACATTCAACTTACAATAACACCCTCTGTGTTTCAAAACCTTTCATTGATGTCTCACTTCCTTTCCCATCCTCTACCTCATCACATTCAACTTAAAATAACATCCTCTGTGTTCCAAAATCTTTCATTGATGTCTCAATTCCTTTCCCATCCTGTGCCTCATGACATTCAACTTACAATAACATCCTCTGCTCTCATGGCCACCTTATCTCCTTTAGATCAATTTCTGTTTCAATACACGAGGCATTATAGTGGTGTGCAGCGGTGATCTCTAGCAAAGGTGTTGCACTAGAATTAGTTCCTGGCCTCTGAAGAAAAGAAAATATAAGTGTCTAATTGCCCATGAAGTAATAGAAAAGTTACGGAGGATAGAAGTCTCAAGTTGTACAAATGTTTTTTTTCCTGCCTTATGAAGAAAGAGTGAGAGAACCCTGTCTTTACTACTAGGTTCTTTACTAGGTTTTGTCTAGAGGTCTATGCCTCACAGCCATGGTGGACCACTGATGCACCACTGTGGTGCCCGACCACAGCAGTTCCTCCCCAGTAAACAGCTTAAGCATCACGTGCCCGGACGGGGACTTTATCTGCCGACCAAGCGAATGCAAGGCCAGCACACTACCACTGTACTAGCCAGGAGACTGTGTGTAGTACAAATATTTTTTTGTTGGCACCGAATATTATACACATATACATGTACCTCTCAATTTACGTGAGTTTTATATTCCTGGACTGTTATATTACATTATATTTTTTAGATTATGATATGCTATGTTATGTTAATTTAGAAGCTATCAAATGATTTCTATGATTACAATGTAGGGGTCTGGGGTGCAGACACCATTTTTTTCGTAGCCACACGCCATTCTGGTGAAGATGTAAAAATTTACCTTAAAAAATTGCTTTGTTAGCATAACCTTCCCAGAGCTGCAGTTAAATAAAACTAACCCAACCAAACCTAACTAAGTCTAACTATAAACTTTATAGGTAATTCTTAAGAAATACAACTCCAAATCGATTGTGAATATTATGTACTTTCGAGAAGCATAGATAGAGTACTTAAGGGTCTGTGAAGGTTTTAATGATCGCTCTTTGATATTAAGCCCACAATACAATGTTAGGTTATGTTATGTTAGGGGGTCTAGGTTAGGTTTGGTTACGTTGGAATAGTGTTCTGGGGGGATCCAGGCGGGGCGCAGCCCCCCCTCTCCCCAATAAGCTTGGGGACATGTCGGGAAAGCGGGGTTTTTGGGTGGGGTAGGCCATAATAGACGAGATACGGTGATCCGGGGGAAAAAAGTCTAAGGACAAAAGCGGCCATATTTGGGGAAAGTATGTGCCGAAAATAAACAAAATCACATCATAACAACTTAACCTAACATAACATAACATAATGATATATTTTCATAACGACACAGACTATTTGCACACAATCCAAGCATCATCCATAATTTTATCCTTTCAAGTTTTGTTCTTAATAAGTGGTTAAATATTTTCACACTGGAATAAAGGATTTTTTAAACCTTTCACTATGTTACTCAAGTAGAACCAATCTTTTTTATTATAAAATAACATAGTTAGCGTGGAGTGGGTGCTGTTTATCTGCCATTATCTTTTTTACCATTTGGATTACATTTTTATTGTACAAATCATCCACTCCCCTATCCCCTCCCCCTACTCCTACACCTGCCCCATCTAACACCTTACCCTTTTGCCCCTCTTTCCCTCCCACCCCTTCAGCTACATCGAACACAAAATCTCTTCTTGACCTCCTGGGTTCCCCCGTGAATCCCTGTTATATAATTGATCCTCTCTCCAAGATCAGTCCTGCCCAGACACTGGCCTTACTTCCATGCCTCTTACTTGTGATCCTCCAGCTTCTCATGATCCCAGTACAGTAAAACCTGCTTTACCCGGCATACAAGCATGGCTGCTCTTGCTACAATGAACCAAAAATGGTCTATTCCACATTCCATAAGGTGGTATACAGAAGACTGTATATGTAATAAAGTTTTGTGGAATGTAAGCCATACATGTAATGCTGGTTGCCTTCATACTTAACTCATGCCCTCTCCCTCACTGCACCTGATATGGTCCAAGGGTCACACCAGATGCTCGGGAACCTCCTTTAAATAAACAGAGTCCAAAGGTTTACTCTTCCCCTTCATACTTAACTCGTGCCCTCTCCCTCACTGCATCTGATATGGTCCAAGGGTCACACCAGATGCTTGGGAATCTCCTTTAAATAAACAGAGTCCAAAGGTTTACCCTTCCCCTTCATACCTAACTCATGCCCTCTCCCTCACTGCACCTGATATGGTCCAAGGGTCACACCAGATGGTCGGAAACCTCCTCCAGGGGTTGTCAAGTAAATTAAATAAATGTGATAAAGTTTTGTGGAATGTCAGCCATACAGGTAATGAGGGTTGCCTGCACTGCAAGGCTGAAACACGGCTACACCCAAGGATTTACTGAGCACATTTCTGGTGTGTTTGCAAAATATAACATTTAGAGCCTAATGTCATTTCCAGGTCCGTTGGAGCAGCACAAGTGTAACGGCACCATCACCTCCAGGGTGCCGGTCCTGGCTGGTGCCGCGTGAGGATCAAGAAAGTCTCCATCATCTTGCTGAACAGTGTTGGAGGACCCTCACTCACTCAGCTTCTCTAAGGCTTCCTGCAACAACACCTGACTTCACTCATCTGGTGTTCTGCCAGAAATAGTGTTGCAGTGGGGACTGCACCCCAGGACAGCAACATGAGTAGTGAGGAGCAACACCAGCAGTCTGTCTCAGGTGTGAGGAAGTTCAGGTGTGATCAGAAGAATCACCCTGAGGCAGGTAACTCCATCCACAAAGGAGAGAGAAAGTGTGAGTGTAGAGAGTGTGGCAACACTTTCAAGAATAAGAAAGAACTCACTCAACACATGCATACACACACTGGTGTTAAGAATTATAAATGTGAAGAATGTGTGAAGAGATTCACTCAGAAGTCTACCCTCACTAAATACATCCTTACACACACTGGTGTTAAGAATTATGAATGTGAAGAATGTGGGAAGAGATTCGCTCAGAAGTCTACCCTCACTCAACACATCCTTACACACACTGGGGTTAAGAATTATAAATGTGAAGAATGTGGGAAGAGATTCACTCTGAAGTCTTACCTCACTGAACACATCCTTACACACACTGGCGTTAAGAATTATGAATGTGAAGAATGTGGGAAGAGATTCACTACAAGTTTTTACCTTTCCAAGCACAATGTGACACACTCTGACCTGAGAAAGTTCAAGTGTGATGATTGTGGGAAGCAGTTCAAGACAAGGGATATCATTATCAAGCACATGAAGACCCACTTCTGAGGTTGTGTTATGTGAACAATGTGCTCCTGCTGCTACTGGCTCTGGGTGGCAATGGTTGTAGTGAGTGAGAGAGTTAATGTTAATAAAGTAAGCGACATCAAAAGTCATGTGGTGATATGTTAAGGTAAAAAACAGATGGCAGAGCAAAGAGATAATGACAAGGCAAAGTATAGGGAAGGAAAGAATGGTTAGTTACAGTGAAATGGTTGCATCAAATAGAGGATGTGGGTTTGTGAAAGAACAGCAAAACCAGAGCCCAAGTGGGATTTAGAGCCATCTGTAAAGCAGTTCAATTTGCACGAGTAGAAAAGTGTATCAGACTTGAAAGAACATAGATAGAGAGTATGTAGCAAAGGTTGTTTATATGGGAGTGGACAGTTTTTAGAAAGAACATTAATGATGTGATAATGGTAGGAATAATAGTACTGGGATCTTGGAGAGAGGATGAATTATATGTAACAGGGATTCACGAGAGAATCATTTCGTCTCCTCCTTCCCCTAGTGAGATCATCTCTGATATTGAAGCCTTTATAGCAAAACCTTTCATTGATGTCTCATTTCCTTTCCCATCCTCTGCCTCATCACATTCAACTTACAATAACACCCTCTGTGTTTCAAAACCTTTCATTGATGTCTCACTTCCTTTCCCATCCTCTACCTCATCACATTCAACTTAAAATAACATCCTCTGTGTTCCAAAATCTTTCATTGATGTCTCAATTCCTTTCCCATCTTGTGCCTCATGACATTCAACTTACAATAACATCCTCTGCTCTCATGGCCACCTTATCTCCTTTAGATCAATTTTTGTTTCAATACACGAGGCATTATAGTGGTGTGCAGCGGTGATCTCTAGCGAAGGTGTTGCACTAGAATTAGTTCCTGGCCTCTGAAGAAAAGAAAATATAAGTGTCTAATTGCCCATGAAGTAATAGAAAAGTTACGGAGGATAGAAGTCTCAAGTTGTACAAATGTTTTTTTTCCTGCCTTATGAAGAAAGAGTGAGAGAACCCTGTCTTTACTACTAGGTTCTTTACTAGGTTTTGTCTAGAGGTCTATGCCTCACAGCCATGGTGGACCACTGATGCACCACTGTGGTGCCCGACCACAGCAGTTCCTCCCCAGTAAACAGCTTAAGCATCACGTGCCCGGACGGGGACTTTATCTGCCGACCAAGCGAATGCAAGGCCAGCACACTACCACTGTACTAGCCAGGAGACTGTGTGTAGTACAAATATTTTTTTGTTGGCACCGAATATTATACACATATACATGTACCTCTCAATTTACGTGAGTTTTATATTCCTGGACTGTTGGCGTAATGTAAACATAATTTTCCTATGTAGTATAAACACTGTAGGCTACGTGTAAAATTTATTCCTTTGTTCATGACACTGAATTTATATGACTAAGACCGAGTTAATTCAGACATGCCTAACAAGTTATACAATAATAATAATATACAAACAATACTTTTTTATTTGGATCCTATATTGTGTAATTAAAGCAAAGATACTTTATTTTTGAGATTGTGTTACATCAATAACACATTTCAAACTTGTAAAATTAGTTAATTGTATGTATATATATATATATATATATATATATATATATATATATATATATATATATATATATATATATACATATATATATATATATATATATATATATATATATACATATATATATAGATATATAGATATATAGATATATATATATATATATACATATATATATATATATATATATATATATATATATATATATATATATATATATATATATATATATATATATATATATATATATATATATAATATATATATCATATATATATATATATATATATATATATATATATATATATATATATATATATATATATATATATATATATATATATATATATATATATATATATATATATATATATATATATATATATATATATATATATATATACATATGTATACATATATATATATATATATATATATATATATATATATATATATATATATATATATATATATATATATATATATATATATATATATATATATATATATATATATATATATATATATATATATATATATATATGTAGCAAGTCGAGACAAAATTTACGGAGGTACGAGCACTTCTACTCTGGCAGGTGCCTCTGCCTCTCCCGTGGCTAGGCAAATGTGTGCATACAAAGGCAAGATGGTGCTTGGATTTCCTGCGGCTACAATTGCTGCAGCCCTTAATATTACAGGAAGTAGTTGGGCTGCAATAAACTGAACCGCAAGGAATTCCAAAGGAGCCACCATATGGGGGTTAGGTGATGAACCCCACACATGTGGATGACACATGGTTCACTATCATTCACGAACCCCTTGACCCCTTGATCCCGGCTCCCACTACTGAATGCAGCCCATCAGGTGTTCTGGCATCTGTTTTTATGTTGTAGTGACAGGACACTGCCTCGATCAAACTCCATTTAGACCTTGGTGATCATTATAGTGTCATTGCTAATTGGCATTGGCACATATGAGTCTACTGCCACGGTTCCATCCCCAGCTACAGCCTCTCTTGGCTACTTATACTGCTGAAAATCATGTGTTCAGTATTTTAAAACATGAATCATTACAATGTATCCTCACTCAAACACAATCTCCATTACATTCGATCTTTCTCTGTTACTCCCATACTCTCTATTTCAGCCCCATACACTGCACTACCACGTACCACTACTACTCCCTCATACAACCTTCTCTGTGTTAATTCCTAATGATCCACATCCAAACATTGTACTCATTCCTCTCACACACACACCTTCCCTACTTCATTCATACTAGACTTCGCCTCTACATCTATTCGTGCATTCATATCAACATGCAACTCTCTGTATACTTTAAACATTCTACATCCTCAAACAACTCTTTATTCAATACTATACTTATACATTCATTCATTTTACTATTTAGAGAGAAAGCAAAAAAAAAAATTGAGACAAAATGAAGATTTATGGAATAGAAGAAAAAAAATTGCTAAACCTTGTAGAAAGTATTGGTATGATTAATATGTTTAGTGTAATAAATATAAAAACAATTATTAAAACCCAAGGTGAGATCGCTAAGGAATTGGCGGGTATTTAGATGGCGGCGTTAATATCGATGTTGTATGGGAGGTTATTTAAGCGTGTTTTGTGGCTTGATTAGGAAAGGACGTGGTCGAGGGAGTGAGCGTGACCTGACCTGACCACACAGAGCAGGAAAGAATATGTTGAAGGCAATGGAAAGAGATAAATGAGTATTAAGAACATAAGAAATTAGGAGACTGCAAGAGGCCAGTTAATGACCTACACGAGGTAGCTATATTTGTCCCCCATCCTTGGAATAATCCAATATTTATCCATCCCACCTGTCATCCCTATCCATACTTTGAAGATCCAACCGTCTTTTAGAGCTACCTATTGACTCAGCACTTACTATGTGTCTATCCAGCCTATTCCAATCGTTCACGACTTTGTTAGTGAACCAATATTTACCTATGTCTGTCCTGAATCTAAGTTTTTCTAGCTTGTACCCATTTCCACGTGTTCTATCCTGACTACTAAATTTTAAAACCTGATCAATGTTTCCTTTATTAATTCCTTTTACCCATTTGAAAACCTCAATCATATCCCCTCTTGCCCTCCTCCACTCTAGGGAGTGGAGATTAAGACTATCTTTCTTTGTAGGGTAAATTTCTCAGCCCCTGAATCATCTTGGTCATTCTTCTCTGAACTACCTCCAAGGAGCCTATATCCTTCCTATAATAAGGGGACCAAAATTGAGCTGCATAATCTAGGTGAGGTCTAACTACCGCTAAATACAACCTCAGAATGACCTCAGAACTCCTATTTGTCACACACCTACTAATAAATCCCAGTATCTTGTTGGCCCTATTTCTAGCTATAATACACTGTCCCCTGGGGCGCAAGTCACTGCTTATTTGAACTCCTAAGTCCCTCACACTATATGACCTTCCTAAGGTGTTGTCATTTAATGTGTAGTCTACAGGCCTATTACCTTTACCTACGCTCATAATGCTACACTTGTTAACATTAAACTGCATCTGCCATTTCTCTGATTACTCATACAGCCTATTTAAGTCATCCTGCAGCATCCTAGCATCATCTAAATTATTTACCGGTCTTCCTATCTTTGTGTTATCGGCAAATTTACTGATATCACTGTTTAATCCTGTATAAGCCATTTTTTATAAATTATGAATAACAACGGTCCTAGTACTGATCCCAGTGGTACCCCTATAGTGATATTATCCCATTCTGATTTCTTCCTATTGATCTGTACCTTCTGTTCCCTACTAGTAAGCCATCCCCAAATCCATTTTAGTACCTTCCTACCTATGCCATGAACCTTAACTTTACTTAAGGCCTCTTCTATTTGCGTGAATCCGTTTCAGATCACTGAATCTGGGTGGGGCTTGGCCGCTCTGGGTGGGGCTTGGCCGCTCTGGGTGGGGCTTAGCCGCGAAATCGTGTTCTATTTACCTTGGAGGAAGTATAACAGGAGAGGCCATGACGTCACACGAGTGAAGCCGCTATAAGCTCCGCCCACCTATGCAAGTCAACCCAAAACATTGCGCTGCTGACTAGAGCCCCGACACTCACCCACCTCAATACTTTGTCGTTATGCCGGCTTGTTCGGTCTATGGCTGCACCAGGAGAAGTGAGGATAGAGAAATATCATTTCACCGGTAAGGTGTAGAGATTTTCACGGCCAATCATTGTATGAAATGCTACAAAACTGGGTTAGATCATGAGCGCGCCAAAATTTGCGGGAAATCGTAGTGACGAGTTGTCTTCATAATTTTATGCACAATTTATCTTATGTGAGATCTACAAGCAAATAAATCAAATTTAAGTAATGCATAGATCTATATGTATCATCAGAAGGGCAGTGAACATATACTATTGACTATTAAGTCACAAATGTGATAAATCTTGCCGTGTTTGATACAAACTTCTCTGCTACAATATTCACTTTGACAGTTATGACTTACACAAGCAAATAGTAATCAAATTACTGGACTATATAGTTCCTTGTATCTTCATAATCAATATTAACACATTGTAATTTCTCAAAACCTTGAAAAATTCTGCAAAAAGTCTTGGATAAGGATGTCGAGTTATGGGAGGCAATCATTGGCTCTTCTGATTCCCATAAACTTTTTTGGTAAAAGTGCAGAATGAGGCCTTCTGCCCTTTCTTTTTCTCTCCTTCCCTACATACTCTACATAGTGTACTCAACCCATCTGTGAAGGTTTTAATAAGGGGGATGTAGGAAAAGTTCTTACGATCAGTAGTCAGGATAGAACAAGAAATAACGGTTACAAACTAGAATAATGTAGATTTAATAAAGAAATAGGCAGAAATTGGTTTACAAATAGGGTGGTAGATGATTGGAACAGACTAAGTCAGCAGGTAGTTAGTGCACAGACAATAGGGAGTTTTAAGAGAAGACTAGACTTCATGGATGCGGATGAGAGGTGGGTGTAGGTAATAAGGGGGTTAGGATTAACAGGAACTACCTAGTGCAGGCCTCAAGGCCTTTTGTAGCTTTCTTATTTTCTTATGTTCTTACGGTTTCAGGGTGGGTAAATCAATATTAACCTCGCAAAACGTCTTTGAAGCTAGGTTATGTTATGTTAGGTTGGCTAAGTTAGGTTAGGTTACGGTTATGTTATGATTAGGTTAAGTTAGGTTTGGTTCAGATCTGTTGAGTACACTATGTATAGTATGTAGGGAAGGAGAGAAAAAAAGAAAGGGCAGAAGGTCTTATTTTGCACTTTTACCTCTATTTTTTTTTTTTTCAATTGAAACATTAGATTGCCTGACTATTTTGGTTCCCTTTTTGCATGGGGCCCTAAAGTCATTCCAGGGCCTCCACTAACGTCATCTATATATATATATATATATATATATATATATATATATATATATATATATATATATATATATATAACTATATGATATATATATATATATATATATATATATATATATATATATAACACTAT
>JAXIVD010005953.1:0-5000 GCA_036785275.1 Cancer borealis
GGGTGTGGGGTGGGTGTGTGGGTGGATGTGTGGGTGTAGGTGTGGGTGGTGGGTGTGGGTGTAGGTGTGGGTGGGTGGGTGTGGGTGGGTGGGTGTAGGCGTGTGGGTGTGGGTGTGGGTGGGTGTGTGGGTGTGGGTGGATGGAAACACGCCCAATCTCGCCTTAATCCCAAAAACTTTCATTCTCTTGTCTAGTCTGACCTTTGTATCTACTCCCTCCCTCCCCCCTAACCTCAACACACCACTACCACCACCACCACCACCACCACCACAATCGAAATTCCTAACTACCACCATCACCAGTCAGTCATGCATGCAAACTTTCTCCCTCTCCCTCCTCTCTCTCTCTCTCTCTCTCTCTCTCTCTCTCTCTCTCACGCACACACATACCGCAGTCTAGACTTGCCTAAATAAATAATAAAACAACAAAACATCGTCTCATCGCCACCAAACACGCAGGTGGGAGCCGTGTAGTACCTGGCTAAATGGATGGAAGGGGAAGGGGAAGAGGAAAGGGAAAGGGAAGGGAAAGGGGAAGAGAAATGGGAAGGGGAAGGGAAAGGGGAAAGGGAAGGGGAAGGGGAAAGGGGAAGGGGAAGGGGAAAGGGGAAGAGGAAGGGGAAGGGGAAGGGGAAGGGGAAGGGGAAGGGGAAGGGGAAGGGGAAAGGGGAAGGGGAAGGGGAAGGAGAAGGGGAAGGAGAAAGGGAAAGGGGAAGGGGAAAACATTGGGGAAAAAGTGAAAGGAGGGAAAAAAGGAAACAAATGCATATAATGGAGTATATGAATGAAATGGGAATAAAAAGAGGAAGAAGAGGTAGAGGTAAGGAGAGGAAACAGAGAGAGGACGAAGAACGAAAGGAATTATGAGGATAACCAAAGGAAAAGGAAGAAATGGAGTAAATGGAGGAGGAGGAGGAGGAGGAGGAGGAGGAGGAGGAGGAGGAGGAGGAGGAGGAGGAGAGGAGGAGGAGGAGGAGGAGGAGGAGGAGGAGGAGGGAAGGGAAAATGCGATGGATAAGAATGATGAAAGGAAAGAAAGACGAAAGGGGGAGGAAAAATGAGAATGAAATGAATATAGTGAAAAATGAAAAACAATATGACACAAAGCAACAGAGAAAGGGGAAAAAATAGAGCAATGAAAAGATGAGATAGAGGAGGAAGCAGGAGAGAGAAGGAAAACAAGGAAACACCAGAACAAAAAAAGGGAAAATATAAGGAAAAAACGAAGAAACTATAGCGAGTGGGAGGGGAACATATAGGACAGAGGGAGAGGAGGAAAAGGAAGAATGGGAAGAGGGAAACAAAAGAGAATCACGGGAAAGAGGAAGGGGAAGAAAAGAGAAGACAAACAGAAGAAAAAACAGGAAAAAGAAAGCAATAGGGAAACAAAGTAAGGATAGGAAAAAGGGAAGAAAATAGGGGATGAGAGGAGAGGCAAGGTAGTATAGAGGAGGAGAGAGGAAAGCAAATTAACTGGGAGGAAGGGAAAACAAAAAGGTGTATTTTAAGAAACTCCTCCCTCTTCCCTTCTGCCTCCTACCTCTTCCCTTCTGCCTCCTCTCTCTCCTCTCTCCTACCTCTTCCCTCCTCTCTCCCCTCCCCTCCAGCAGCATACAGTGATGAGGGCTTCACGTGGATTAGACAGGTGACACTGATCCACTTAAGCTTCTGTGCCAATTATGTTGAAATGAGAATAAACTGAAAGCTATTAGAGTGCTGAGCGAAAATAATCTCTCTCTCTCTCTCTCTCTCTCTCTCTCTCTCTCTCTCTCTCTCTCTCTCTCTCAAAATTGTACCCTGGAGGTCCATTGATAACTTTCCCCGCTCTTTCCTTCCCATCCGTCCTTTTCCCCTCTTCCCTCTTCCCTCTTCCCTCTCCCATGCCAGCGAGGCCACCGCTCTCCCCAATTACAGGAAGATCAGGAGGATGGGCTGACAAGGCGTGTGTGACGGAGTGCTGACGCTGCTGACGCCACACGCACGACCTACACAGACAAGGCTCCACCAGCACGTAACAGCATGATTAGGTGTGTGTGTGTGTGTGTGTGTGTGTGTGTGTGTGTGTGTGTGTGTGTGTGTGTGTGTGTGTGTGTGTGTGTGTGTGTGTGTGTGTGTTGAGGTTCCCATCATTATTGGCAGGTAAATATATGGTCTTACCTGCCTCTGTTGTTCATTACCTGTAGTGTGTGATGCTGCTCTCTCTCTCTCTCTCTCTCTCTCTCTCTCTCTCTCTCTCTCTCTCTCTCTCTCTCTCTCTCTCTCTCTCTCTCTCTCTCTCTCTCTCTCTCTCTCTCTCTCTCTCTCTCTCTAAAAATCCCTGCGAGATTGATGTGTAATAGTCCTACACGAGGGGGGGGAGGTAAGGGGGGAAGAGGGGGGGAAAGGGGTGATCTGTGGGTGCGGGGCGGATGGCGAGCGGAAAGGGGGCACATGGGAGGGAGGCTAGAATGGAGATTATGAGCATGGTGTGTGTGTGTGTGTGTGTGTGTGTGTGTGTGTGTGTGTGTGTGTGTGAAGGGTGGGGGTGGGGGGCATGTAAAGAAGAGACAGCAGGGTTCAGCAACACCATCATCATCATCAGCGTAATCATCACCATCATCATCATCATCAATGCCAACACCATGACAACACGATGCACGACTATTGCCACAAACAGGATTTGGATTATGATGAGACAACACATTCATTCCCTCTCTCTTCTCTCTCTCTCTCTCTCTCTCTCTCTCTCTCTCTCTCTCTCTCTCTCTCTATAACACACACACACACACACACACACACACACACACACACACACACACACACACACACACACACACATACACACACATACATACACACACACACACACACACACACACACACACACACACACACACACACACACACACACACACACACACACACACACACACACACACACACACACACACACACACACACACACACACACACACACACACACACACACACACACACACACACACACACACACACACACACACACACACACACACACACACACACACACACATACACACACACACCACACACACAGGGCAGTACTCACGGGCCAGCCAGGGGTCGACACATACCTGAGGGAGAAGAAAGAGTCATGAGTCAAACATAACACAACACAACACAACACAACAGCTGCTGATGACCAACAATTACTATTCACGTCGCTGCTGTTGGCTACACCTTAAAAGTATTAATTCAACACATGCAGCGCAGCGACAACACACTGGTAAGGCGCCTCGCTAAGCTGATTGTATATGTCTACACACGCGACCGACGACAAATTGCTCATCATGACGTGGTTTTATCATAACTAATCTACGTCTGCTTTAATCCGGTCTCCAGGCGCGTTAAATATTAATGGTCTCGTTCGCTGACTTAGGAAAACGTTTTGTGTTGGGAAGGATTCATCTTGGCGAGGTGTGCGGCTGGTGGTGGTGGTTGTTGTGGTGGTGGTGGTTGTGGTGGTTCAAAGGGTGGCGGTGGAGGGCCATTTTGGTTGTCAACAGGCGATGAATAGTGAGTCACGTGTATAAGGTTGGCATAGACGGGGGTTGGGGGGTGGAGGGATGGGGGGTTGTGTCACGTCGGGTATGGCGAGTGTAATAATAACATTGATCATTCCTAAGCACGTGGTAAGACACTCTAGAGAAGAACAGAATGTAGGATAATAGTTAAATTGAAAGGGAATTAAACTTGTAACACCAGTGACTCCAACAAACCACCCATTCTATGCCTACTTGTACATTGTTTACTTGGTGTGATGTTTTACATTCACATCCACACGTGTTAACGGATTTTTTTTCCTATTTACTATTTCCCCCAAATGTTTTATTTTTCATTTTTCACCATTAAGTTATTTTTAATATTATTACATCCATGTATCTACAGGCATGCCTATACCTACACAGTTATACCTATACCCAATAATAATAATAACAAAAATAATTATACTATTATAATTATATTTATCATCAATATTATTATAATTAACATCATAGTGATCATCATCATTACCAATCCGTTACACTCACCACTATCATTGTTATCATCGTCCTGAATGCCTTACAGATATCCAATACAACGTATCATGTTATCTGAAGTGTATCGTCGCTTCCCCCTCACTTACCATTAACAACTGATTCAATCTAAAACATTATATAGATAAAATACAATAAAGATGGTTCTGTCAACACACACACACACACACACACACACACACACACACACACACACACACACACACACACACACACACACACACACACACACACATACACACACACACACAAGGCACCACAAATCGTGATGGTGGTGACAGGTGCCACACAAACAGCCCGTGACGGCACACAGCTGCCAGAAGAGCAAGGTAAGTGCGGCGTTGCCACACGTGGGGTATTCCACCCTCTGCCACACCAACCTCCATCATTACAATCACGTAGTACAAAACACTGTTCCTTCCACCCACACGCTCATCGTCCATGTCTAGTGTTCTAAGCAGTACATTTGTAATGGTCCGCCTCGTACCATCATTTACGTGTCTGTCTACCTGTACATTTTCCCTCCACCACCTGGCGACGTGAACACAAAGATTCCCACAAAAACACTCACACTAGAAAACTTGGTTAGGATCAAAAATTCCAAATTGAGTTACCTTGATTTCTTTTTTCACAGGACTTTTATATTCATATGCAAGTAAGGACATATTTTGTCGCTTGAAGCTGTACTTTCATTTCTCATCATTTATACACATCATATATTTTTCAAAGGAATAAAGTTCAATCATTGTAACATTCAATATGCCGCTGAGTCCAGTAACACGTATCGTGCACTGAGGCAGCACCGGGAGGGCTTTTCTTGTGAAGCAAAGTTTATGGTTCAAGTCACCATGTCGTTGAACCCAAACGGTCGTCATTCAAGTAACAGATTTCTGAGGTCATATTTCTGCAAAGACTGGATACCCTGACGCTTCCTTTTGGAAAACT
>JAXIVD010005953.1:10000-15000 GCA_036785275.1 Cancer borealis
TACTACTACTACTACTACTACTACTTCTACTACTACTACTACTACTACTACTACTACTACTACTACTACTTCTACTACTACTACTACTACTACTACTACTACTACTACTACTACTACTACTACTTTCTACTACTACTACTACTTCTTCTTCCTTCTTCTTCCTTCTCCTCCTCCTCCTCATCTTTCCTACTACACCACTCATTCCTAAAAGAGAAGTGTATCATTTACTGGTTTGGCAATATTCCAGTCCTCCCCTTCTTCCCCCTCCCTCCTCCTCCGGTTGCTTCTGCTGTTCCTCTAACTCCTGCACTTGTTACTTTTCTTTCTCCTCTTTTTTTTTTTTCTTCTTCTTCTTCCTTATCCTCCATATTTTCCCTACTCCTCCTTCACTTATTAATTAAAAAAAAACATCATCCCTTCCAATGCTTACTTGAATACTCTAATACTATAATAAAGTTTTCTATTCTTATTACTACTATTACTTCTACTATTACTACTACTACCACAACTACTTCTACTACTACTACAGAGGAGATGAAAGGAAGAAGTCGACTACAAGGACGACAGCAACTACAAAGAAAGAAGAAGAAGAAGAGAAGAAGAAGAAGAAGAAGAAGAAGAAAGAAGAAGAAGAAGAAGAAGAAGAAGAAGAAGAAGAAGAAGAAGAAGAAGAAGAAGAAGAAGAAGAAGAAGAAGAAGAAGAAGAAGAAGAAGAAGAAGAAGAAGAAGAAGAAGAAGAAGAAGAAGAAGAAGAAGAAGAAGAAGAAGAAGAAGAGAAGAAGAAGAAAAGAAGAAGAAGAAGAAGAAGAAGAAGAAGAAGAAGAAAAGAAGAAGAGAAGAAGAAGAAGAAGAAGAGAAGAAGAAGAAGAAGAAGAAGAAGAAGAAGAAGAAGGAAGAAGGACAAGCAGCAGCACAACTTCACAGTTTATCTTCATGATGCTCACCAAACAAAGTCAGCCAGGCATCAACTCACCAACCCTGGCGATACTTAAATCTCTCTCTCTCTCTCTCTCTCTCTCTCTCTCTCTCTCTCCTCTCTCTCTCTCTCGTCTCTCTCTCTCTCTTCTCTCTCTCTCCTCTTCTCTCTCTCTCTCTCTCTCTCTCTCTCTCTCCTCTCTCTCTCTCTCTCTCTCTCTCTCCTCTCTCTCTCTCTATGCTACTGAAGCACATAATCCCTCTTAGTCAAAATGAACAATAATTATAGATAATGATGGTTGTTATTGTGGTACTGCTACTGCAGCTGATGATGATGATTATTATCCGCTCTGCTTTTCCTAAGCCGAAATGGACTTGCAAGGAATTTAAGTAGTAGTAGAAGTAGAAATAGTAGTAGTCGTCGTAAAAGAAGTAGTAATAGCAGTTGTAATAGTAGTAGTAACAGTAGTAGTAGTAGTAGTGTAGTAGTAGTAAGTAGTAGTAGTAGTAGTAGTAGTAGTAGTAGTAGTAGTAGTAGTAGTCGTGGTGGTGGTAGTAGTAGTAGTTCTAATAGTAGTAGTAGTAGTAGTAGTAGTAGTAGTAGTGGTGGTGGTAATAGTAGTAGTTCTAATAGTAGTAATAGTAATGGTAGTTCTAATAGTAGTAGTAGTAGTAGTAGTAGTAGTAGTAGTAGTAGTACTAGTAGTAGTGGTGGTGGTAGTAGTAGTAGTAGTAATGGTAGTTCTAATAGTAGTAGTAGTAGTAGTAGTAGTGACGGGATAAGACAGCGTGAGGGACACATGTGGGGGTTGCCTGGAGCAGATTGTTCCTTCTTTACACTCTGATGCATCACAGTTTTTCTCATTATTTCATCACAACCAAGAAAAACGCGTTGATCTCAAGCCCGTCTTTCTGTCAATGCTCCACACCGTCCCTCTGTGATGCACAAATACACATATACGCACACATACACACACACGCACACACGCACACGTACACACACACACACACACACACACACACACACACACACACACACATGCGCGCGCACACACACACACACACACACACATACCGCTTCACTCTGAGTCTCCACACAAACTTTCACAAATAGAGACGTTCGTAAGTGGGTCACGCTGCACCTCCTTCCTTGGATCGGTCTATTATTCCGTGTGAGCAGCGTGTCTGAACACTGAAAGATGCCACGCTCGAGGATACCAAACGTATTTATTGAAGTCTTACGTAATACTGTGGTAGTTCACTCGTCAAGAAAGTTTGAGTGGGTGGTGTGTGTTGCTTCCTGTCACAAGGGTGAGTGTGGTGTTACGGGCTGCACCGGATAATCCACCGATAACTTCCCACACAAGCCACTCTTCCTCTCCCTCTCCGGAAAAATATACGAGTCAGCACATTGTGATTATCAGTCTGGCAAAGGTTTGTTAACAATGGTACACACGGTCGTAACCAAGTGACTAGTTGGTTAATTCTCGCTCATCATGTTACAGGCAAGGAGTGCATTGGTGAGGCCATCACCCTCGCCCTTCACAACACAGACAGCTGCACCTCATCAACACACTGATAAAGTTGACATAATCTAAGCGTCTTGTGTAAAACATATAATAAGGTATATATACAATTTCGTAAGTCATGGAAGCGCATCCTGGTGCCAGGCATGACCGCAGCGTAGCGCATACTACATAGCTTTTCAGATAATCACATACACACCCTTGGATAACGTAGCCTTAAAATGTTCTTGAACGGGAATGAGAGGAAGGGTGTTTGAAAACGGAGGAGATAGGGAAGAGGAGAAAAAATCAATCCCGTGTGTGCATTAGTCTTATCAAACCCGAGATCCAGATGAAGCCTTCCTCCCGCCAGGACCTTCCTGCACATACCAACTCATGAGGGCAGAGGTTGAGGCCGCACATGGTGGTGGGCGGGGCTACTCATCTCACACTGGACATCCTGCCTTGACTCCTGAACACGTTTTGTCCAGCAAAGTTTCCTTCGTCTTCGAAACCTTCAGAGATAATGCTAAGTATCGTCCTCGAGCCACGCAGCAGCACGCTCGGCGGCCTCAACCTTACAGACCAAAGTGTCCCGCTGTGAACACTGCGTGGAGGGAGGAGAGGTGGGGGAGGGAAGAGGTGAAAGAGGGTCAGGACAGCGGTAACCACATTGCCACTGAGCCAACACCCTGACCCTCTCTCTCTTTCTCTCTCTCTCTCTCTCTCCGGCCTGCTCCGCCTCGCCCCGCCCCGCCGACACTTGCAACACCAGGGGCACGTCATGTAGATGCACCGCCCCAACTTGGCTTCTCGCTGTTGACTTAACCCAAAACGTAGAAACTTAGTATCCTCTTATCAGACTAACTCAAGGCGAGAAACGCAGTATCCTTTTATCAACGACAATTTGATAAAGGGGATCCAACGTATGTAAGTGGCAGCGTCATTACCGTTGGGGCTATAACGCTGCTGCCCAGGCTAGCAACAACACCATCTACCCACCCACCCATCCACCTAACCACCCACCCATCCCACCTACTGCCTTGCCTCACTCCTCCACAACCCACTGCAACCCACTTCACCATTACCTATCAGGCACATTTCCACCCAACACATTGCGAATAAGGAACAACAAAACGACAGGTAAAAAAAGGAGTCAGTGTGTGTTTGAGAGAAAGAGAGAAAGAGAGAGAAAAAAAAAAAAGGAAGATAGGACCACAAACAGAAGCTCCATCCTTGTCACCACAACCCATAACAACCACCTCCTGCCGCTTATCTACCTGCTCATCAGGTGCACCGGTTCACCTGCCACTCCAGGTAATAATAATGATGATACCACCTTCCCCATGCACACCTGGCTGACCTATCTCCTCCACCTCCACCACCACCACCATCACCACCACCACCACCATCACCACCACCACCACCACCACAACAACAACAATGCATCATCCTTACAAGCTACTGACATCTTAAACAAATATAGACCCAACAACTTAAACTGAGCCGCGGCCACACTTACCGCCTACGGGAGCGCAGGTCGGCGGCAGGATTTATGGGTAGAGTGTAAGCGTGGCGTAGCATGGGTGTGGAGGCGTTGGGACCCCTCATTAGACACCCTTCAGCCCGTCCCTCGGCCACCTACACCCATGTGCTACCTGAAGGGCGTCACCACTACACTCCGCCTTGATTGACACCTTCCACGCCATCAGGTACGATTGGCAGGACTACCTTACGAAACTTGAATGTCCTAAGGTATGTGGTGGTGGTGGTGGTGATGGTGGTGGTGTGTGTGTGTGTGTGTGTGTGTGTGTGTGTGTGTGTGTGTGTGTGTGTTTCATAGAAGGCTGCACATCACACTGACAAACTAATGCTCTCTCTCTCTCTCTCTCTCTCTCTCTCTCTCTCTCTCTCTCTCTCTCTCTCTCTCTCTCTCTCTCTCTCTCTCTCTCTCTCTCTCTCTCTCTCTCCCTCTCTCTCTCTCTCTCTCTCACACTCACACACACACACACACACACACACACACACACATATATATATATATATATATATATATATATATATATATATATATATATATATATATATATATATATATATATATATATATACATATATATATATATATATATATATATATATATATATATATATATATATATATATATTTCTTTTCATCCTTTCATAATCTTTGTTTTCTCTTCCTTTATCCAATCAATTTTCTTTCTCCACGTCAGTTTTCTTTTTCTTTTTTTCTAGTAATTATTTCTTCCTCCTGCTCAGAGGGAAAGCTTAACTACCACACCCGCGGCAAAAGTGAGGGTGAGTGGAACCTAGGTGAGGGGAAGGTGGTGACCAGGGAGCATACGATGACGGGGAGGAGATGGAGGGAAGGGTTAAGGGTGGAAAAGGGGGGTGGGGGGAGGGAGAGAGAGAGAGAGAGAGAGAGAGAGAGAGAGAGAGAGAGAGAGAGAGAGAGAGAGAGAGAGAGAGAGAGAGAGAGAGAGACGTAAAGAACTAAAGGAGGGAAGCAGAGCACGAATGTGACAGGAATATGGATTGGGAAAAAAGTGAGGAAAA
>JAXIVD010005953.1:20000-26252 GCA_036785275.1 Cancer borealis
GTCATCCATTGCAATAACTTGGAAATAAAACTTTGGTCAACTCTCTGAATCATTGTATAAGAAAACTTTATGGCCATCTATTCTGATGAGCTTTGTGTAAAACTAAAACTATTTCAGCCATTTCATTACGAGCGGTAAGGCAACACCGCAGGTATTCACACGTTCACTTCAGTCCCTCCCGGCTGCTTCATGACCTTGTCTGCCCTAACCCTCTATTGCAACACAGAAAATATGTGATGAAGGCAAACTTTAAATGCACAAAAAATATAGAAGAGAGTGCTGATTCAAGTTCATCATTTCGTTAGAATCGGAGTATTTCATAGTAAAGTTTCAGTGTACAACAACAACAACAACAACAACAACAGGGAGACGTTTGGGTGATGAACACTGAAAAAAGCAACTATAATTCTATGTCCAAACTGAAAATGCCGCAAACTAGAAAACCAGTGGGTGGTGGTAAGGTAAGAGGGAGTGTGTACAACAGTGGGCGGGGAGGGTACGGCCGAGGGGAGGGTGTGCACGGCAGAAAGTATATGGTGTGTAGGCTATGGAAGCCAGCAGTAATCGTACGGTTCGCCAAGGGGAGTGTACGGTAGCGGCCGGTGAGGGTACAGCCGAGGGGAAATTGCATACAGCAGCGAACGAGGATAGTACGGTCGACGGGAGGATGTGTCCGGCAGTGGGTGTGTAGGGTACGGCAGAAGGCGTGTAGGGAACGGCCGAGGGGAGAGACGCGCCGCACCAGCTTAAGGCAACAAATCTTTAATGGTGGGCAGCGGAGGGGACGCAGAGGCCAGCAGCGCAACAGTGGCACAGCGGCGGCGGCGGCGGCGGGGATGGCACAGCGGCGTGCACGGAATGAAGCAAGGATAAAGAACTGTAGATAAAGGAGGAAGAGGAAGAGGAAGAGGGAGGAGCAGAATACGAAAAGATAGAAATAAAGAAAAACGAAACCGAGAAGGAAGATAGAAAAAAAAAATGGAGAGCGACAGGTGGAAATAAAAAAAAAAGGAGAGGTAAATAAATAAACAAACAAAAAAATATATTATTAATACGAAGAGGGAGAGAGAAAAGAGGTGGAGAGGGAAAGGGTGAATAAAGAGAAATGAGTGAGAGGTGCATAAAACCAAAGGGAGTGGAGAGGGAGAGGGAGAGGTGAATAGAAGGAAGGTCGGGCTTAAGCTGGCACAATCCTGCGGACGGAGCAGCAGTAAAGTGTGACCAACGAGGGAGGGAAAGAGGAGGAAAGAGAGATAAGAGTTCAGAGGAAAAGGGTGAGCGGAGGAAAGAAACGAAACACTATTTTGCCTTTTTGTCTCATGAAAGAGGAAGTAGCGAACGTCTTTTTCCCTCAGCCGACCTCCTTTGTATGCGAATAAAACACAGCGAACCAGGAGGAGGAGGAGGAGGAGGAGAATTGAACAGAAGAGGCTAGTTGGTGTGTGTGTGTGTGTGTGTGTGTGTGTGTGTGTGTGTGTGTGTGTGTGTGTGTGTGTGTGTGTGTGTGTGTGTGTGTGTGTGTGTGTGTGTGTGTGTGTTGTGTGTGTGCAGGACAGCACAACAGTATACATTTCCTTCGGTCTCGTACAATATAACTAAACCAGTCAGTCAATGTTAGCTCGGCGGGCTGAACCTGTAGGTTGTCAGACCCTCTCTTCCCTGCACCAAACACAGAACTGCTTCTCGGTGGGAATTACTGCAATGTCCGAGCAATAACTGTCTCACACTGAGCCAACTCTACTTTGAACACTTATACGCCAGTGTCGGCGGAGTGTTTAGTGCAGCGCGGCGACCTTGAGCCAGAATGTCGGAACACATCACACGGCGAACAGGAGGACGTGTACGAGGGACGTAAAGGCAATGCTAAGCTGGAGAGATCTGATCGGAGCGTCGCCTGACTTCTGGCGGTGCTGTAAGCCTACCACGCTGCTCGCTTGTTATGAACGCCGGTTCTTCCCCTTTCTCGGTAGCACCATGCATGTGACCAGGTTGTTAGGGCCCCGCGATGAATTAACCAAACACCTTCCTCCTCTCTAGGGCAAGGAACCATTTGGGGAATACTCTCCAAAGAGGACACCTGTTCTTACTCTGCTCTATTTCTACCTACACTGACTGATCAATTCTTTCCACTTGTTACCTCCCATCCCTTCCCGCCTCGTGCTGCCTCAGAGTCCTTTCTCTTCCTCTCCTTTCACCACCCAGCAACAGCAGTGAGTCCTTTATCCTAATCTCCCATTACAAATTCGACTCAACAAATCCCTTCCTTTACCCTATCCACTCCACGGCCACTCAGACACTTCCCATTCCAGACCCTTCACAGCACGTCGCCAATCCTTCCCCCAACGTCCCTGACAACTCTACACCCTACAACACCCTCTACTGACTCTATATAACCGTTTCCCCTCGCCACACCTCCCTCCAGTCCCAGGCTCGGCAGGTAAGGAGGGGGGGGGGGGGGAAGATGGGGGCGACGAGCGTGTTGGCGCCACGGAGTGAGTGTGGCGCCGGAGGGAGGGGGAGGGGGTCTGTTCCGGCCGTCACGCCCATCGATCCCACGCTCCACCCTCTATTCCCTTTTCCTCCGTCGGCCCCTTACAAGCCCGTTCCCAGCCAAACCCCTCGTCAACACCCCCGCACAGCCCATCAGCACCCACGACCCAAGCTAAGCCTCGTCTCCGTCCTTCTAAATCCTCCACCTTCCTCACTTCAGCCTGTGTTCCCGCCCAGCCCTTCATCACCACACCCTCTCCGCCCTTCCTCCCACTCTAACACACTATCACCCCCATCCACCTCCATCACAACACTCTCACTGCATCTTTAAGTTCATTTCCGTTCCCTCCTCAGCGGCATTATAACAATGAGAGCAAACAAAGTGGCGGGTCGGTGGTCCCGACGGTTGGACGGAAGGGGAATCAGTCTCATGTCAGGGGTGTGCGCTCCCTCCTGCTTCACCTCCTGGAATAGGCAAGGCTTGCCTAGTATGTGGCACTGCCCCTTCCCCACCCCACAACACTCACCTGTTTGCCCGCCGAAGATGGGTAGCTTGAGGAGACGCTTGAGGGAGTTGGACCGCTTGGAAGTCGCTCATGGTACTGCTGGACGGGGGGAGCGGACAGCTGGCCGGCCAGAGGAGCGTGGAGGGCTCTCTTCAGCAGCAGAGGACTGCCCTCTCGGCTGTGGCTCGGGCTGCTGCGGGACGGCGGTGTCGACGAGCCGCTAACGCGAGGTGGCACACGTCCGCCTTTACCACCCGACCCCAGGCCGCCGCCACCACCGCCGCCTCCGCCCGAGGACTCCATCAGCTCCAGCATCACGCCCACGCCAGCCTACAGCGCCAGCGGATCATCTCGCTCGATTACATGCCCCGCTCAACAGAGCTACGCCACTCACCTCTGGCCTGCCCCACCTCAGGCTGCTCTTACTGCTGCAGCTGTACAATGTCCTGAGCCGCCCGCACTGAGGGGCGCCCACACACCCACCTGCGCACCACTCTCCTCACTTCTACCTCACCATCAGGTGGGCAGCTCAGTCGACAACGCCTGACTGAGGCTGTGGTTGCCACTATCCGTGTCCTGCACAACACAAAACACTTCACACACACACACACCGCACTTACACACTAACACCTGCAATACAGAACACTCAGGGTAGACTGAGCACTGCACATGGCGGACTAAAGTCCCGCTCGTCCCCACGTGTTTCCCACGCTGTTCAGAAGGCGGCAAGTGACACCAATTCAGTTCACGCGAGGGAGACGCTGGCACACCATGACACTCGATGCCTCCTCACCAAGACTAGGCAGTGAGCAGCATGTGTCCATCACACTTTAATACTGTGGACTGGTGCACCCACTCACTGTCCTAACAAGTATTTCTTCATACTGAGTCACTAAAATTTTTAGGCCGCCACCTTTCACACTACACTAACACCACCACCACCATAAACAATAACAGCAGCAAAAACAACAACGAACATAACGTCATCGGCTTTCCCACAATAACACTCGCTGCCTCATTCAAGGTCGCGAGGGGTGGCGGCGCCCTCCTACCTGTCAGGCAGCGCGCCAAGATACACCCCCTGTCACCCAGAGAAGGAAGGCGAGGAGGGAACACGATGCTAAACACTGATGACGTGTTGGACGCAAGATGCCAGTCTCTCTCTCTCTCTCTCTCTCTCTCTCTCTCTCTCTCTCTCTCTCTCTCTCTCTCTCTCTCTCTCTCTCTCTCTCTCTCTCTCTCTCTCTCTCTCCTCTTCTCTTTCTTTCTTCTCTTCTCTTTCTTTCTCCTCTTCTCTTTCTTTCCTTTCTCCTCTTCTCTTTCTTTCCTTTCTCCTCTTCTCTTTCTTTCCTTTCTCCTCTTCTCTTTCTTTCTCCTCTTCTCTTCTCTCCCTCTTCTCTCCCTCTTCTCTCTCTCTCTCTCTCTCTCTCTCTCTCTCTCTCTCTCTCTCTCTCTCTCTCTTTTTCTCGTGTGTGTGTAGGGGGGAGGGGGTGTGCGGGATACCTTGACTTAGTACGCAGGGACCCACCTCTTCCTGCCTTCCGCCCCCCGTTCAGGCTATGCACACTAATAATGTGAGCCGCGAGGCACCTCCACCATTACATCAAAGTGAACCAACCTTTATGAGGCCAAATAATTTTCCTTCACTTTACAAACTTACAAAAGATGTCTCCCATTCTTCTCTCAATTACTACCTGATCATCCCTATCGGCTTGCCAGCGGGTAAATACTTGCAGCTCAACCTGTACAGGAATCCCTTTGGGTTACAAGGCGGTAAACAAAAGGCTCTGGAGGCTGAGAGAGGAGCACCGATGGCGACGTCCCTTTAGCGTTCCAAGACCTTTGTTCTACAATGTCCACGTCATGTTCACTCCGAGACGTGCACGAGTTTAATACCTGAGTACAGTAATCGTTTCCTGCAGACAGGTTTTGTTTTATATCTTGCATATATGTTTTATTTATTAATAAACTGACCTGTCTCATCCAGGTATCTATCTATAATCTATCATTCTTATCTACCTATCCATCCAAATATTTATCTGTCAGCGTGAAACATTGAACAGAAAGTAAAAATGGAGTGATACTGATATTTGTGGACATGTGACAATAGCAAGATGAAGAGGACTTGTTTACTGAAGGCAGAGGAAGGGAGGGTATGGAGTGTATTGTGTTGCTAGCTAGTGAACTATAGGAACAAGTGCATGGCTAGGAAGATAATAGGTGTGGCTAGGAGTGACGTGAAGGTGTTGGGCGTGACTTGTGAGTTTTTTGTCTGTGGAGTGTGACGAGGGCGTGAAGGGATGGGCGTGGATGAGTAAGGTGAAGGTGGGAGGGCATGAATGGGAAGCATGGATGAGGAAGGGGATATAAGGATGTGTTTTCCCCTTACAATATCCTACTCCTCCTTGCCTTACTTATTTTTACTACCCTCTCCTCTCCTTTCTTTAGCCCTTTTTACCATCCGCTCTAGTCCCTCTCCTCCCTTTATTACCTTCTCTGGGCCTGACACTTCTTTCTCCTTTTTTACCACTCCTCCCTCCTACTCGCTCCCCGGCTCAACGTTTCCTTCCCATTTTCCACCTACTAATCCTGTTCTCCACCTCTATTTCTCCTTTCTTCTTATACTACTCAAGTCTTCTCGTTTCCCTTCTCCTCCTCCTCCTCCTCCTTCACTACCTGAAGGCAAAACAGCGGGGACTCCTTTCACAAACACACGCTTAATCTCTCCTTCTTGGAATTCGTTTTCCTTTTGTCTGTATTGGCTGCCTGTCTGTCTCTGTCTCCTCCCTCCCTCCACTAACATCTCTCCGTCTCCCTCTCTCTCTCTCTCTCTCTCTCTCTCTCTCTCTCTCTCTCTCTCTCTCTCTCTCTCTCTCTCTCTCTCTCTCTCTCTCTCTCTCTCTCTCTCTCCAGGTTGGCCGTAGGATTTAGTTCAGGATTAAGAAAGTTTCGGTGTGGGCTGACAGAGACACACACATTGTATTTCCCGTCGACTCAAAGATCACGTCAGGTAAAAAAGGACAAATTGAAAAAGGGAAAAAAATGGGTTGGTATTAACTTTTAAAGAAAAATAAGTGAAAAAATAGTTGAGAAGAATTATAAAAGAAATAAAAATTGTTTTGGCTGACAGAGACGCATGTGAGGCCGCCTGAATGAGCTTCACAAAATACTAAGTTGAAAAATGTTACAGAAAAAAATATATATATACAAAAAAAGTGATGAAAAGATGATATTAATTTGCAGTAAGACCAGAATG
>JAXIVD010005954.1:0-26252 GCA_036785275.1 Cancer borealis
GTACATGTATACTGCAAACTACAAGTATAGTATAAGTAAGGCAAATTTAGTTTCCTTATGCTCAAAATAAGCTGCAATATGAAACAAATATTACTTATCAGTACAAACCATAACTTTGTTTTTCCAACTAAATGCTTGTCATTATTTAAATTACAATATGATACCTCCTTTTATTTGATGTTTATTTATCAGTAATTGAAAAACACATTTTCATGGTCATATGTTGACTCCAATAACTTGAGTTTCACCCACTCCTCCCATGTTTTCTTGATGTCAACTGCTTTAACATTTAGTTACATAGAAGTCATCTACAGTCTCATTCATGATGTCATTATAGCATGGAAAGAAGGGCCATTACACTACCTCACCCTGTAGCTTCAGTGCCGTATGTATGTAGTATATCAACACACTCACATCAAACAGTTTTTGGATCATATTTTGCTATTTAAATTCAAACTACTATACCTTAATTCTCCTAACTCTTTCTTTAAATGTGTAAGTTCTCTTCATTAATCCGTGATCAATCCCACCAGTGTACGTGTTAGGTCATGTGGGTGGTGTGTAGTACTGCTTCAAGCTTGTATTGTATGTTGCAGCCCAGGAATTTGGTGTGGAAATAGAGGTGATACAAGCTGATTTCATGGATGGACGCCCCATTTATGAAGACATCGCCAAGCGCTTGCAGGACAAGGAAATAGGAATTCTTGGTGAGTTTTAGTACATTGCTGTTTTCCACTCTCTCTCTCTCTCTCTCTCTCTCTCTCTCTCTCTCTCTCTCTCTCTCTCTCTCTCTCTCTCTCTCTCTCTCTCTCTCTCTCTCTCATATGTTTGTCTTTTTGTGGTGTTGTGTGGACTGTGTGGTCTTTTGTAGTAAAGACCTAATCACATACACCTAAGTTGTAAATGATGATTGCTTTAGATAGTTGCATGAAAACTGGGATGAATTATATTGATAGAGCATAAATATTTTTGACATAGATTATATAAAGTATTTTTGTTTTATTGATGAATGGTATTAATTGGAAGTATGCATATCTTAGCTTGCAGGAAAACCATGAAAGACTGCAAAATCACTTTTCTCCTGCAGTGAACAATGTAGGTGTCATGCTGTCACACCCCATGGAGTTTGAGTTGGCATCTGAGAAGGACATCTGGAATCATGTCAATGTGAATGTGGCCTCAGTGCCTGCCATGTCCAAGCTGGTGTTGCCAGGCATGCTGAGCCGCGGTCGAGGTGCTGTGGTCAACATGGCGTCCATTGCTGGTTTCCACCCCATTCCTCTCATGGGCATCTATTCAGCCACCAAGGTGATTGTAGCAGCATGTTGCTTCATTCAACTTCTCAATCACAGCAGCATGAAAACTTTCACCTTTACTGGCTGTGTAGTTTTATTGCAGGCTTTGCAGAACTGATGAACACATGTACATTTCTCCAGACAGTCATTGATTCTACTTTCACTTAAAATATGTAATATATATATATATATATATATATATATATATATATATATATATATATATATATATATATATATATATATATATATATAGGCACACATACACACACCCATGCACACATACATATACACAAATCTCACTTTGCCCCTAATCCCCATAGAAGAGAAGTACATCCCGCCCAAAAACCACGTCAGGTCAGTTACACGAATGGGGTTAAAGATCCATCATATCCACAACACAACAGAGTCCTAAGGTTTATCCCGGCCACTTCATATTTAACTTATACTTTCTTCCTCCCCGTTTTGATTTGATCCAAGAGCCACACTAGATGTGTGAGATCCTCTGCCAGGGGTCGTGAGGGCTACATCATTAATCATGTATTCACAACTGCTCTCCATTCACTTCTATCATGCACAATCATCCATCCTTGCTCCACCTATATTTCTCTTTCAGTCAGTGCTCTTTTCACATCGTCCATCCATTCCGTTTGTGGCCTTCCTCTCAACCGCTCACCTCTCACACTGGAGTCTACTATTCTCTTCACCAACCAGTCCTTTATTCTCTCCGTGTGTCCAAACCACCTCAACATACTATGCTCTTCCTTGACCAGCCAGCTCTTGTTACATCAGTTCTTCTTTGCACCGCCTCATTTCTCCCTCAGTTCATACACATTACTCCACACATGTCTTATTCTATTCAATTGTTACATCCATGAATTCCTTCCATTTGTCTTTTTTCACACAGAGGTTGAACTTCTTTATAGTATTTATTTTTTCCCAGATTTTACCTATTTGTGTGGGTGGGAAGTGGCAAATGATGTCAAAATCTGTCCAATAAGTTTATGCATCCATTAGCAACTTGGTGTTACTATTAAGTTTAAACATTGGCACTAATGTGTTAACAGCTTTGCTTGATAGAATTTCAACATTTGAAAATGAAATTCTTTTGTAGTGCAGACATTCCTTCCATATTTTCATGATCATATAAATCTTGCTAGGACATTTTCCTGGAATCCTGAGTTTCCACAGGCATTTGTTGACTACTTCTCCCGGGCAATGGAGTGGGAATACCGTGGATCCGGCATCACTGTGCAGACCCTCACACCCTCGTATGTCTCCACCAACATGACCAAGTTCTCTGAGCTCGTCCATAAGCCTGGTGAGTCTTCCACAGAAAGTGGGGATCAGTATCAAGAAAGTAAGATTCAACTATATAAAAACTGTTGGTTATTCTAAAAGGAATTAGTTGTAATATGTTTGCACAGTGATTGTTTCTGTATCTCAGTCTCCTTTCCATTCTGAACTAATCAGTGCTTTCAAAACAAGGCTCATCCATCAATTGATCAATCAGTGTGTCGGCAATGATGTCTTTGCCGACACACTGAGAATAATCAGTTTTACCAAAAAGAGGGTTACTCATCCAATTTAGTTCCATTAATTCCATTTTTTTTTTTTTTATATTCTTCCCATATGATATATTTTAAAATTCAAGGTAATAATTTGTGATACTATGAAAAAATCTGTGATGTCATCTAAATCTAGTTGTCATGCCTTGGTATTAGAACTCATTGGTGTTTGTTGTATGAACAATAAGTCTGTGAACACTTCCAGTCTGCTACACCTGCAGTATTGTGTTAAGTATTACATAGTACTATTTACAGTACTATTTGCATTTTTTCGCTTTCTGGTTTGTATATCCAGTTTATGACTTTTAAATTATATATAAAACTATGAAATATATTGTGCTTGCATGAACACAATGAAAAGGTGGTGAAAGTAACCAAATGGTGAGAGGTAAGCTTACTCTCATGATATTACAAACATTTTGAATCTCATCATCTCATCATCCTTTCAGGCTTGTTCATCCCTACTGCCTCAACCTATGCTGCCAGTGCCATACACACCCTAGGATATGCAAGGCGCACTGCTGGCTACTGGAGTCACTGCATTATGGTAGGTGTATGGTGGTCTGAAAAGGACTTAGAGCTGTATTAAGATTTCTAATGGTTTTAGATAATGAGGTGACACACTGCATAAGCAATACAATAACACTAATTATAATATGGCAAATAGAAGAAAAAATAATCAAGAATAATGGTAACAGTAAAATTTAAACTTACTCTGAGATCCTATTTCCCACTTGTTGCACAAAAAAAAGAAATTTATCTATTTATATACTATATACTTGAAATACTAGTGGAAAGCCCTGTGATGGTAATGCATTATAACAATTAATCAATAGGGCATTTAGATTTAATCATCAGAAAGGCATATGGCATATAGGATATGGAGTACAAGTACATAACCTTTCATCCTAAATTTTGAAAACCTAAAGCCTCCAAGAACTTCACATTTTTCGATGGATACCATTTACAAAATTTTGGTCTCTGAAGCGGGAGGAGCGAGATTTGAGCAGGAGTTGATGGGAACACATACCACGACCCTAACAACAAGGACAACATTGTGCAGCATAATTATATATTCAGGTGTTTAGCTTAGTTTGAGCCAGTTTATGTATGAAGTTTTACTTTGTTTTACTTAAAGATTATGTACGTAATTAATTCATAGATTTATGATTGACGCTGACACTGGTGACACCAACACAACCGCTGGGGTGGCAGTGTCAGCAGTGTTGATGCGTTGGTGGCATCCTTCCTTGAACCTTTACTAGATTTTTCCTTGTTAGTGACATTGTTAGTGAATCAAAATGTCGCCAACACTGCTGACAATGAAACTTAACAGTCATGTAGCTACCGGTAATGTAGTCATATTGTTGGTGGCACTTTACTTAAATATAATCAGTTATATAGTAATTTTATTATCTATATTTATCTCTACCAAAAATACTGCTAAAAACAGTAATTCCAAAATCCATAAAATTCCAAGTTCCGGAAAGTGTATGGTTCCAAAGGTTATGGATAAGAGACTGCATCTATGTATCTACATACCAGGCTGTTATCTCGCCAAAGTTGGGTAGCCAAGGGCAAGGCACACCAGGGCTCATGGAGACATTACTGTCCCCTTCCCTCTGTGCCTTGTCTTTTCATAGGAGAGTACAGTATACAGAGGAGGGGAATCTCAGATCCCTTGCTCCGTCCCTTTTATAAACCGCAAATATTACAGGGTTGAAATTCTTGTAATCTCCACTACAAGACTAAGAATAGATTACATACATGTACTTGAAATACAATCATAATGAACATGAGATTCTGAAGTGATTAATCAATGAAAGGAATAATTGGAGAACTGAGAGGTGTGTTGAAAGACATATTCATCAGTATTGATTTTGAGAAGAATTTCTTGTGTATATTATTTGTTACCTGTGCTGACATGCGTATGAAATGTAGATGGTGAGCGAAGGAGACTTATCATAGATAAGGATAGGTAAGATGACCTTTCTAAGAACTGGTGTGTGTAAGAGTAACAGTGAGTTGCATGAGGTAATGATAACGGAAACTTAAGTATTTGGAATGAATGATGGAATTGTAGAATGTATGCGGCATAATCTGAGATAGTATGAACCGTAAGAGTGAATATAATTAATTTTTTAGTTTAACTGAAAATGGTTAATTGACCGAGATCATCCTGAGTGAGGTGCATCAGGTCACAATCATACAGGCTGATGAATAGTGGCATACATCACTCAAGCAAGTGTTCATCATAAACATTGTACCTTATGCATTTCTCTCTCTTTAATCTCTTTTTCCCTTTTTTTTCTTTTTTTTTCTTTTTCTTTCTTTTTCTTTTTCTTTCTTTCTCTCTTCTTTCTCTCTCTTCTCTCTCTCTCTTCTCTCTCTTCTCTCTCTCTCTCTCTCTCTCTCTCTCTCTCTCTCTCTCTCTCTCTCTCTCTCTCTCTCTCTCTCTCTCTCTCTCTCTCTCTCTCTCTCTCTCTCTCTCTCTCTCTCTCTCTCTCTCTCTCTCTCTCTCTCTCTCTCTCTCTCTTTTTTTTAGCAAGAAAACTTAAAACAACAAAAAATGAGAGTTGACAGCTGGTGTTGCTTGTGTGTTCATAATAGGCCATAGAGAACATTTGTAGTAAATGTTTCACAAGTTTGGAATGCAGTATTTGCTCCTTATGTGTATGTAATATGAATGTGTCCATTGCATTGCAAGATGAATATTTAGTAGCAAATAGATATACTAGTTTGTTCTTTTGGGAAACTTCATTAATTTCTTCACCTTTTTTCCTCGTTGCAGACTTACGGGGTGGAGAACTATATCAACTCATGGGTGTTCATGCTTGGCAACTACCTGTGGAATTCTCTTCTGTTGCGCACCATGAAGAATAATCAGGCGTAAGCATAACAACGCATTAGTACCATGAAACACCTGGAACAGTGTGAATGCTGTATGTTGAAGGGATGCGTTTAGTTACCATTAAATGTGTTCAAGGTTGCAGTTAGGAAGTCAACACACACAGTTTTTGTTACATTCCTTGATAGATGATACATGGACTATGACATAACTCTCCAGTATACTCACATATACAATGTTCTTGTATGTACATGTGCACACTATTTATCATGTGCACCTTGCCACAGACTTGATAAGTATGCAATACTCACACACGTGCAACACCACTCCTCCAATTTCATCATTCATGAAATTAACAAAATTCTTTTACATTTGTTCTTCTGTGTATGTACAGTAAAATCCTGAATTAACAATATTCCTAATTCGCTTCAATAAAACGAGAATTTCATGGAACTTTGGAAATCATGTATAGTACAGATATGGTACCTAAATGAGTTTAGTACTTTAAAACCATGAAACTAATACTTTTTTGACATCATTTATCCTGGGTTTGTGGAACTTGCCTCTGGTACAGGATCAATTATTATAATGAATTTGAAGCTATTCTAGTTTTGTTTATTGGGTTGCCAGTCGTACCGAAAGTGCGGTTAATTTTGGCAACACTGAAAGTACTTGATCCTGAATTGATTTGTGAATGAAGGATTTTGCTGTAACTTCTTAAAAAATAACTGCACTGCTTTTTCCTTAATAACCCTAGGCATTGGCTTTCATAACTTCATCCTTTCAAGTAAACAAATGTATAATAACAATTTCACATTTGCATTCAAAAGAAGGTGGTCAATTTACTTGCTGTATTTGTCCTTGTTATCCATGTGTGTTTTATTACCAAAACTAATAATAGACTTAGGTGTAGAGTAATAATTTATTTGTTTGTAAAAGTGGTCTCTATATTAGTCTGTTCTGGTTACATAATTTTGTTTATTTATTTATTTTTTTTTTTTTTACTTTTTTTTTTTTTCACTTTTCTACACTGAGGTTTATGTGCATCATTAATTGAACTTTTCCCAGTCACAGCAGGAATGAAGGAATCACATCATTTTTTATATACGTATATTTATATATATATATATATATATATATATATATATATATAAATATATATATATAAATATATATATATATATATATATATATATATATATATATATATATGTATGTATGTATATATATAAATATATATATATATATATATATATATATATATATATATATATATATATATATATATATGTATGTATGTATGTATGTATGTATGTATGTATATATATATATATATATATATATATATATATATATATATATATATATATATATATATATATATATATATATATGTTTATGTATTGTATATATGTATATTAGCCCTGTGGTGTGAGCTGCAAGAATACTACCATCCTATTCCCTGCGCTCGTAAAAGAACCAATAGGGAGGGAGCAAGGAGTCTGGGAAGTCCCTCCTCAGTATTCTCTCCTACAAAAGATAGGGTGCATAGGGGAGGGGAGAGTAAAGGCTCCTTGAACCCTGGCATGCTTCATCTTGGCTCCCTCCCGTTAGGTGGATAACAGCCTGATATATACATAGATAAATATATATATATATATATATATATATATATATATATATATATATATATATATATATATATATACATAGTGATAATTATAGTGATTTATGGAATTTTGATACAAAACTTATGTCGGTGAATCATGAGTTTATTTATATATTGGCTTGACATTTTTTGTACCTTAGCTCTAGTACATTAATAAGCTGTGAACTGTACCAAAGGCACAGCTGCAGTGCCATAAGCAAATGTCAATTCTTTTATGCCAGCATGAAGATTATGCTTCTTATCACTTCACTTGACTAAACATTAAAACCTTTTCATAGAGAAATTCAATTTAAAACCCTGTAAGAGGCAATAGGACTTGAATACTGATTCTGCAAGGAGAAAAGCACCATAGCATCATATGATGTTAATATTATAATGTAACCCTGGTAAATGTATTTCACTCTTGCTAAACACATTCATGCATGATCTTGTGTTGGTTGCTGCCTGTTCTTGGGCTGCAGGTGTACAGTGTTTCTTGTGCTTAATATCCACTGCTTTGGTCATCAGGTTTACTAATGCTTGTATGGCTGTTGGGATCTTTTAACTCTACCACCCAGCTGCTGCCTGCGTGTGTGTTATCTCCACATCATCTCAAGGCTGGAATGTATGTGAAAGGACAGCTGCTCAAAGTATGTAGATATAACACCCACAATGTTGTTGCACAAACACCACGAATGGAAGCTATATCCACACTGTATTAGAATTAGAATGATGCAATAATAGTCACTGTTGAAATAAAGTTGAATGCTTAATATTTTGTTATTTTCACCTGTGTAAATATCAGTGACTTCAACAAGCACTATTTAACAGTTTTGAAAAGCCTGTGCACCTTTACTTGATAAGAGTTACACATATTTACTTGATAAGAGTTACACATATTTTCTATCATTTCAGTCAGTATGTATCATTGTCTTGATTGTTTGTATTATTAGAAAAGGGTTATTTTTAGAAGTGGTATTGTATATTAACTTATATATTATGTTTTGATTATTGTAGTATATTTTCATATATAACTTTCTTGATTTTTAGGCACTTATTCCTTTTGCATAGTATATGCTTATATGTACCTTTCATATAACAGTACTATCAGTTGTCAAAAAGATTTCATATTCAGTCTTAAAGTTATTATTGTGTTCTTCAACTGTGCATAGGTATAGTTTGATTACTTTATCAACTCATATTATTTCAAACTTCATCCTTCAATCTTTCTCATCATTCCTTGCTACAGCCAACAGCATAAGGATTAGAGTTTTTTATATTTTTTCAGCACCAGCCGAGGGTAACAAGTAGCAGTGTGTCCAAGTGTTATTGCAAGGCTGGGTGGAGCACCTTGGACGTGTCTCTCATAGTCGCTCTCTCCTCTGTCTTCCTTCTTCTAAGTTCTCTGAAAAATCAAAATCAGCTCTACAAAGGAGTCTGTTCAAGGAATGAAGTAGGTGCTTGGACTGCCTTTAGTCTAGTTAGCAGGATGTTTTGCAAGTGTATCTGTTCACCATGATGTGGTCTTAACCCTAAAATAGCAGATGATGTATTACAATATCCCCAGGTGAGGGACATATTCTTGTATTTTTTAATTATAAATTTTTCGCTACTATGAAAAACTTGCAGATTGTTGCATAATGCTGATGAAAGATGGTATCTAACAGTTATTTTTAAATTATTAACAAAATTAAGAACTTTTCATGGAAACATTACAAAGATGACCAAGTGAACCCCATCTAACCAATTTGGTTACTGAAATCAATCATTGCCCATTTTGCAAAGGTTAAAACTATCTACCATGTTTGTAGAAAACTTTTTTGTAGTATTTTATGCACAAAACTATCCTTCTCAAGAACTTATAAGATATATCATCACTAACTAAAAAATTAAGTTCTAGTTATTCCAAACATTGATATGAAAATTTATTTTTTCCCTCTATATGTATATACCCAGTTTACATTCCCCTTGAAGGGGGCTAGCCGAGACAAGGTGTCTACATAGGGAGCAGGGACAATTTAATCTACCCTCTCCCTCTATGCTTTGTCTCATAATACAAATTAACATATAGAGTAAGGGGCTCCCCAGCCCCTTACTCTGTCCATATTAGTTGCCTTTTATGACATGCAGAGAATACGGTGACAGTATTTCTCCAACCGGGCCATTGATGTGTGACTAGGCCAGGTTTCCTTATCATGGGAAAAGCATCTTTTATTCATTTTATAAAATAATACTGAGCTGTTTCATGTTACTCCAACCATGAAGGTCACAACCAACTGTAGCACATACATGACATAGGAAGAATGTTCCTTTATTAGGAAGGCTTTCCTTCATTGTGCATTAGAGAGAAGAATTTCTTACAATAAATCAATAATTTTATGTATCCGACACAGCATTGATGTTAGCTGACTAATATATAGTTACATTATGATTTTGGTATTAAGATTTAATGTTACAAATTTGAAGTAAAACTATCAAATTTTGGCACACTATAATGAATGCTCGTATACTTAAGTTCCTTATTTAACGTGATTTCATGATTTTTGGAGTGTGCTGCTGAAGGTTTTAGAAGCACTGAAATATAATATTATAATTATCCATGTTCACATTTATTTTTATCAGTAATGGAAAATTTGTTTTGTTTTAGAAAACATCATCAGTTTCTAACAATACATATCAAAACCATCAAAATACAGGTACCTATTTGTTATATTTAACTTTTTTTATATCAAATTAGTACATATCATCACAGCACAGCTTCTCAGGTGCTGGTTAGGCTTTGAGCCTCGTGACACAAGGGGTGCGTGTATGTATGGCTGAGACATATAAAACCACTCTCTTGAATAGGCTACTTAGGTCATGAATCTTTCATAATCAATGGTTTTACTGATACACTGGAGTAGCCACACATCAAGTATAAGATTACTGTGACACTAAATCAATGTTAGTTACAATCATTGTCTATTATTATCTGTGACTGTGTGGGTATGTGGCACACTTTCCATAAGTTAATCTTGCTTAGCAAGTTGTCAGTAAGGGAGGATACTGAGCAGAAAAAGACCAAGAGAATGCCCATAAAGCTTGTGGTTAGAGTTGACTGAGAGCTTGGTTACTGTATCAAGAGAGGTTCAGAGTACAAAGGGTGTTCTTGTAAGAACTGCTCAAGATCCTTCAATTATGGAGTACACAGATTGGGACAGTGACATACTTCCAGCAAATACCTTGGAGTGAATAGGTAAAAAACTAGGCTATTCGCCATGATTTGCTTTATCTGGAAAAAAATGTGATCAATATTTTATTCACTACTGCTTGCTATTATATATTACTGGATAAGTCAGTATTATGTATATTATAGATTAATATTTGGCTTATCTTGAAAGCACATTTCCTGTACCTCATGTGTAGGTTGATCCTGATTTTTGTAATACACATTACCTTTTATGTTAGAGCATAATTATATTTACATAAAAAACACTGATAATGTGCCTTGGTATTAGGGTCATTAAGCTTTTTAAGTATGTAATGAAAATGCTTTATGGAATGACCCATATATAAGATGTGCACAGCAAGATAATGACTTTGTGGTTGTGCTGAAGTTGAGAATCAGCACAGAAGAGGAAGTAAAGAAAGAAAGACATATCAGCCATTAAGTCATGGATTTCCAATATACTTCAATGTTCTATAACTAGAATACAAATAGATCACAGTAATCTCTCCCATATCCAGAAAAACATTACCACCTCATATATCCTTATGTCTGGCTATAACATTTATTTTATGATGATAAACTGAATAAATAAATGTATACAACAAGACGTAATTATGCACCATAAAATCAGAACATACTAATATGCTCAGCTATTTAGCAAAAACCTGCACCTCAGACATCACAGCCTCCCTACACCATTTTTCCTTGCCCTTGGCAACACAAAAATCTAGTCCGGATAATCACAAGGTCCGAATAATGGCCATATGGATATGGGAGGGACTACTGTACTTAAGTTTTTCACTTATAAATGCTGTAAAATGTAAGCCATATACATCAGGGTCTCATTATATGCAAAGATTCATTCAGCTAAAAACTCAAAACGAGGAGTCGCATATATGGAACCTATCTTTACGTCAATTATAGGAAGATACATTCCATGAACCTAATCTCTGCCAATGTTTCATGATAACAACGCATTAAAACATTACTACTAGAACACAGTAGTAATGTTATATTAAAACAATATAAAAGACAGTGTAAGAAAGTATTTTTAAGATCACAGGAGTCTAGGCTTCGGGAGACACCTGGGAGGGTGGCATGACGTGGGAGTCACAGGGAGAGAAGTGAGGAGCCATGATGATCATCAATGTCAGGCTAGGTCTTCATGTATTGGAGGTAAGCTGAGGAAAGCCTCAGAACTTTCAGCTACAGTCAATGTTATGAGTAGGGAATGGTGTTGTAGAGTTGCAGTATATACTAACTTCCCTGCCTTACTACAACCAACTCCAGTCTCCAAGATGTCAATAACCTTTATTTTCTTGGCCAAGATCATCACTTTCCTTTTCTTTTTGCTAGAGTTCTGATGAGACTTTACACTAGGTAGCTTAGCCGACATGGGGGAATAAACGTAGCCAAAATAAATGTTGAGCAGCATATGGGAGGCTATTAGCTTGCCTTTTCAATGATGCTTCCTTCTTTGAAAATTTCTTATTTCCTCTTCATTTTTCTTCTTATCTTTGTCATCTTGTTGTTCATAACTTGTCTCATATGTATTTGTATCTGATACACAGAGCAACATTATCATGATGTTTGCAGTAAGGCTGCTTTCACATCATCTTTGAACTGTTCACGGTAGGGTGCTGTGAACTGCAGTTAGCTAAATATTCCAATTTAGACATTTATACGGCATATTTACAGCAAATCTGTCGCCATAGTCCCATGTATGTGTCCTGTACACATACTTTCACCAGTCATACAAGTACTTGACTCATTAATAGCAAGGCATTGCAAGTCATATGCAGTCCATAATGACAAAAATAGGAATATCAGTATTTTATTTAATGTTAACAAATTATATGACAGAGCATAAATTAATATATTATGATTATGTGCATTAGTGAATGTAATACCCTTTGTATTTAGTAGTACGTCCAAAAGTACCAGAACTGGTACATTTGTACCAATAAGGACAACGTGGGGTGTGGGCTTTGTTGTGTTACTCTCCCTTTGCCCTCCGCACAGCAGAGGATTTTTTCGCATATAGAAAAATAGTCACATTTTGTGTAGTCACATGCACGCGAATTCAAATACATATTCTGAAACTGCATGTAACAAGACCCTTGTGTATTATTATAAAACAGTAATAGGAATGGAAGATTTTATTGTATGATGTATTATTTTTGTTATGTTGTTCAAAGACTATCTACATATACATATATAGTAATTTTTTACTGTATTTTTTTTAACATTTCAGTAGACATTATTGCATATAAATTTATTTTTATACAATATAATAAATTGTCATAAGAATTGTACATAAATACCCAATTCTAAAACTTAACTTGCCAAACTCGAATGACTAATTAGTAGCAGGACATCCATGCCATGACAATGGTATTTGTGTCAACTTATTAGGTCTTAACTACTAACACTTGTTGCATCCATGAAGTGCTCCTGTAATTCGTAAGTGATGTACTATACTAACCTGCACCCTCTTTTAATTCATCATTTCTTGCTATAATTGCTGGCTGAATGAAATCTTTGCCTTTTCTTCCCTCCCTCCGTGATTCAGATCAGTAGCGTCTGAGTAACAACTGACAAAATCGAATGACTGCTGCCCTGAATCCTTAATCGGTCCCGACGTGAATATAGTAAAAGTTTATTTCATGAACTACAGCATTGTAATCTACTAATACTTATGTACAAGGGTTGATTTACCTGTGTGCGTTTTTATACTGCTTTTTATATTGCTTTTTCATAGATTCGTATAATTTTTGCTATAAAGTTGCGTGTGTAGAAGTGTGACACATCCTGTAAGTGTTGCAAGCGTTTCTTGTTTATAAATTGTTATAGTAGGGAGGTTGTTTCTATCCCCCCAACCCCCCTCCTCGTCCACACGCATTTCCTAGTGTTGCAGACCTGTATTCCATTCTTGATGTGACAGAGCTGCCGTGATGGACAGGTGAGGATGTCTTGCATCTGTGAATGTGAATTGTCAGCAGCAGTAATCGCTGTTGTGTGTGGAGCGGCGGTAATGATTATTTGCTACTGTAACCCTCTCAAAAGTTATGAATGGGTGGAACTCAGTCAGAAGATAATAATAAGACATCGGGCCGAAAAAGATACGATGCAGCAGCAAGGAGCATGAAATGTATCCCCAACAATTGGTACGTTTGGAATTATTAGCACTAATTTTTTCCCTGATTCCTGTGACAAATGGCAGCTGAGAGGTAAAATCTATAAATACCGGGTCTCGCTCGTCAGGCTGCAGCAGAAGAGGGCGCCACTACTAGCTCACCCCAGCCTTTGACACTCATTGAGCGAACCTTGCTGTCTTCGAGGTGACTCAGACGACCGCGGAGATGAAGCACACGATAAGCTGCAGTGTGGTGTTGGTGCTGCTGTTGCTTTTGGCGGTGGAGGCGACAGGCAGAACCATCGAAGAGGTGAGGCCAATCGAGGCTGTATTCATAATTAAGGAGCGGTTTCTTTTAGTAGAGTATACACGCTCGCACTCATCCTTACGCACATTCATGGTTAAGGATTCAAGTAACTTTTTCATAATCAATAAAAGAAAAAATACAATTTGTGGAGTTACCAAACTAGGGCCATGAAAGAACTTTAAAATGTGTTATTGATATTGGGGCCGGGTGGCTCATGGACCCTAGGCTGCGAGTTCAATCCTGGTTCACAACAGCTTGGTGAGAGGTGTAGTAGCGCTCTCTCGTTAACCTCAGCAGAGCTATATAATCTATAGCTAGCTAGGCCGGGGATTATATAATATCCATATTGATATCTTTTTTTGTACTATTACTTTTGACATCATTATATCAATTCTTACAAATGATAATCAAGGATACAAATGATGGGGCCACGGAGAGTTCCATATATTGGTCTGGCAGCCAGATAACAAATTGGAAACCACTGATCTAATTGTATTATAGAGGGTTTGAGTCAAGCTCGTTTTGTCCAGTCTTAATATCAAACTTTTGCAAGTTACTTTTGAATCATGAAAGTACAGTGATGTCTGCATGCATGAGTGCGAGGCTCAGCTCGATTAATTTATTTTCCTTTTTCGTATTTTCTAATAAATTAACGGTCATGTTAACTATCAATTATCCTTTCAGAAGATGAATCTTTCATCATTATTCAAACATCTATTTTTGTTTTTGTTTAGATTCATGTTATCGTACGTACGCACCTATGTACTGTACGACAACTAAAAGAAACACTGGACAAATCTAGATAACGACACAGGACCACAAGCCCTGTATGCTACAACTATATATATATATATATATATATATATATATATATATATATATATATATATATATATATATATATATATATATATATGTGTATATATATATATATATATATATATATATATATATATATATATATGTATATATATATATATATATATATATATATATATATATATATATATATATATATATATAGGCAAACACACACACACTAATGAATAATGTTTAAGCTTGTCAGAAAACATAATGTGCTATAATGGAGAAGGGACTCTCAGGAGGAACAAGTGCTGTGTGTGTGCAGGGTGGGGGAGTGTGCTTCAATGGAGAGAGAAAGAAGAAAAAAAAGCAGAGATGTAGTAAGTAGGGTAGTGAAGGCTAGTCTGCCCTAAGTGATTGTTACAAGGGAGCGAGAGCTAAGGAGCAGAGTGGTAAGCCTTTCATATCAACTTTTTTTTATGTTTTTCAATATTAGCATCAAAGAATACTTAGACCGAAAATGGGTGATGTTATATTGCTTAGTTTTCGTTTTACTTGAATTTTGAATTAACCATGAATCAGTTTGTAAGAGAGAGAGAGAGTGTGTGTATTTTGAGATAAAAATAGATATCCTTTGACGTAAACACCTGTAATTACATTAGCCTGCCACACTCACCTGCTCAGGCAAGGCCACCTAGAGAGGCCTTGGCTCAGGACGCCATTATAGAGAAAAAAGTAATATTTCCTCCGCGTTCCTCCTTCCCTTCCGTCACTATCCATGAAAGAGAAGACTAATTCAAGTCTTTGATATTCGCCTTCTGGTGCCAAATGGCTCGGGTAACTTCAAAAGCAGGCAGTTTCATATATCCTGTTTCTTGCTGTCAATCGATATTACGACGAGTCTTTTACATGATGTATATTGCGTCGTGGATATCATCTGAGTAGGACGGCATCAGTGTCTCGTATCACCAGTAGAAAGGAATACACTGGTTACCTAGGAGGATAAGTATCATTTTTGGAATCTTGTGAATGTCGTCTGTCCTTTCCTGAATGTGGAAGGTATTAGTTTTTTTTTTTTTTTTTTTTTTTTTTTTTTTTTTTTGTGTGTGTGTGTGTGTGTGTGTGTGTGTGTGTGTGTGTGTGTGTGTGTGTGTGTGTGTGTGTGTATAAGAGAGACAAGAGGATTCCCGGGTGTCCATTAGATTCGTTCTGGGGCTGGACATCCGAGCCGTCACCGCTGTCTTGGCTCTTCCATCCGCCACTCGAGAGCCTCTTGAACTGTCATTAGTTGGGGTAGTGCACTCCAGGCTCTGGTGACGCTACGGGTTGGTATTTCCAAGGCATGAAGGTCACTTACACTAGAATTAAACTGCCAGCTCCATGGCTTTGTTTTCCGTTAAATGGTAAATGGCTGTCCTCGAAGGAACGGCTTATATTTGATTATTCCTGAATTTCGGTAATGAGGTAAAGAGCAAATAAGGCTTCATTGGAAGGGCAATTATAATGACCTAAAATATAAATAATTCCTCTTCGATAAATAATTCATTGTAAACAAGGTCCATGAGGTCTGTTTAATATATAATTTGGCAGCTCATTCATATCAGTTAACCATCGAAGTGTTGCTATAGTGTATATGCAATGGTATATATATATATATATATATATATATATATATATATATATATATATATATATATATATATATATATATATATACTTTTACTTGTTTATATGTTTGTTCTTTCCTTTGACCATCACTACATCTCAGCGCGCCATCAACGGAGCCTCGGGCGGGGCGTTCAACAGCGTGGGGCGGTACTGTGACAGCCGCAGCATCTGTGGCTGGGAGATCTACGGTGACCTGCGTCGACACATCTACTACCTGCGTAACCAGTGAGTCAAGCACCCTGCTATTACTACTACTTCTACTACTACTACTACTACTACTACTACTACTACTACTACTACTATTATTACTACTACTACTACTACTACTAGTACTACTACTACTACTACTACTAATAATAATAATAATAATAATAATAATAATAATAATAATAATAATATCACACACACACACACACACACACACACACACACACACACACACACACACACACACACACACACACACACACATACACATCTCTGCTACAAGGCTATATAAATGTTGGTGTATTGCGTTCCAGTGATAGATAATCAATAGCCTGCATTCCCTTTGCGTCTCATAACAGGTTTTTTTGTTTATGTAAGTATAGTAAGTAGTTCACATGTGGTTAATTTAATTGCCTTCATGAGAGCGATAATTGCTTTCATTATCGGGATACTTGGTGGGATTCATTCGTGGATTATATGTCTCCTTTGAGAATGTTGAGTTTCCAATTGATTTATTCTAATGTGTGTGTGTGTGTGTGTGTGTGTGTGTGTGTGTGTGTGTGTGTGTGTGTGTGTGTGTGTGTGTGTGTGTGTGTGTGTGTGTGTGTAGTTCGTGCTTCAGGTACAAATAGCAACATATTTTGTTGTCAGGTATATGTAGTATATTCTTTTTTTATTTGTATAATATATTTGTGTAAGTATGATGTATTGGAATTTAAAGTGTTACAAGTGAAGGTGTCATTGAATTAATAATTTCTCATTACACAAAGTAGTTTATGAGTTAGAGAGTCGGTTAGTCAATTAGTTTATCTATTGTATTCGTCTTACCATCACTGAGATAATAGCATACTGCTTGGTTGTTATCCGTTAACAATAGAAGCCTAGACCATCTAGTGAAATATAATTAGTTTCGTTAAATCTCTACTCCACTTTTTGTCACACGAAAGAACACCCATCACTGTGTTATTCAGGCAAAGAGTGTGTGTGCGTGTCCTGCGCTTTCACTAAGTACTGCATGTTGGTTGTACAATGAGGGCTGTTGGTTCTGTCCTTAGGTGTGAGTGTCCACCCACCACCCGCTGCGTCAGGGTAGAGGACGACGTGCTGCAAGAGGCCTACATCTACAGGTGCCGCCGGATCATCTCTTCGCCATACGTGTAAAGCTGCGTGGGTGGGTGGGCTGCGTGGCCGTAAGGGATTAGAAAAGTCTTTATAACAACTCCTTTGATGGCGCGTGTGACGTCAGTTGTTTCATTGACGTCTAAAGTAGTGGTTCCCAAATTTTTTTGTCATTTCCCCCTGCACCCAGTTCAACCATCCAGATTTCCCCCTTCATGTGTACTTATACTGAAAACAAGCTTGAGACACTGAATCACTATAGGCCGGGTATGTGTATGTCAGATGCTCCCGGCTAACTGACTACTCGTAACACCACCCCACCCTCCCCTCAGAGCTCATGTTTGCACGTGAACCGAACCTGGTAGATACGGCGCCGTCCATCTACAACAGGCATTCTCTCTCTCTCTCTCTCTCTCTCTCTCTCTCTCTCTCTCTCTCTCTCTCTCTCTCTCTCTCTCTCTCTCTCTCTCTCTCAGACATGAGAAAATCCATCTGAGATTTTTTTTTATTGCTAGTAGGCAGTGTAATTATTTCCCCCCTGGTAGCTTCAAATTTCCCCCAGTTTGGGAATCACTGGTCTAGTGACACATTCAAAGCGACTCGTGTTAATGTGAGTATTATCCTTCGATATGGTGGTGATGAGGCGGTGTGGAAGTAGAGTATTTTGTGTCCAGCACCTGCATAGCGGAGACAAGTATATGTCCTCAGCTTTTAATACTTTTTTGTTTTTCTTGGAATACTTGTTATCATTATTTTCATTTAATTTTCAAATATGTCGACGTAATTACAAATTCTGATTTCTTTATAATCATCAAAAGGTATCACATCTTGGGTTGTTTTTCCACCCATCCCTTACTGCTCTTACATGTCTACCTTAACTAAAGCATAAACTTCAAAATAAGAAACTCAGTCCTTGGTTTACCATTGTCTGATTAATTGACAATTACATAACAATCATAAGCTGTCGTTTTGTTACGGTTTACAGAGTCTGCGAATCCTATTTAAGTGCCAATACTGCAATACAATGAATGTTCTTTAAGTTTATCTCGTTCAATAAATAGTTTGGACGAACCAGCTGACAGAATCTGCAGGTGAGGATGTGAATGAAAGGGATTGAGGGGGTGAGGATTGAACCAATGTTCCTTCTGCACTGAATGTGACGTCTGGAGATCACTGACATCATTGCAAATACGACTCAATTCGTGGTGGTGGTTATAGTTGTTGTTGTGTTGGTGGTGGTGGTGGTAGTGATGGTGGTGGTGGTGGTAATGGTGATGGTGGAGTGCGTGCCAAAAAAAAGTGCATATCGCAGAGCTGTGGAGTCACTGAGTTGGATCAAATCTATACTCATACATGTGTTGTAGTTTGTAAGACACATTCACGTTTATTGAATATTGTACGTACAGTTTTGTTCATTATCATGGTCAGTTATCTCTTTTCTCGCATTTGTTTAAGTTGTCCAATGGAGAAAAAATGGAAATTCTATGTAAACAGTGTGTAGCCTAATGCTGTTGTGACTAGGCTTCACAGTAGGCTTCGGAATAGCTTCTCTATTTTAGCCAATCAATCTACTTCACTTTGGTTTACTTTAATAGATAACTTTTTTTCTCTTTTACATGACTGTTACATAATTTACCTATAACACCTTACACCCTAGCCTTTCCTTGGCGATCAAAATATGTGTTCTTGAGTTAGCGTGTTATAGTTGTCGTGGCAAGGCATTTATTTATGTACTACGTTATGCTGGACACGTGATATAGTTTCTGTTTTTGTTCATGCATTCAGAATATTATTTATTGTTTTATGTGTGAGAAGGAATGCATTTTGAGGTCCTGATTAGAAAATGGCATTGTGATGTTCCAGTAAGCGAGTCGTGGTGTCAGTGAGGTACAGCTGCATGCTATATAAAACTATATATCTATGAATGTTAGTGCTGAGTGTCTAATAAAAGTTAAACGATTGATATTTTCTTGACATACATATATTGTAAGATATATTGAAGAGAATAACACAATGCCTTTGGATGTAATGAAGAATCAAACGTCATCTCGATAATTTGTCAAGTGGAAGCTCAGTGATTCCTGTCCTGGTCAGTGGTCGAAAGTGGTTCAGCTGCTCGATCGTCTGTTGGTGCTACACTCTAGTAAGTACACGTTGTCACACTTGGTCACGGTGTATGGGTAGGGAAGTGACGTATGGGAGCAGAACCTTTGTCACTAGTGGTACATGTATGGTAACATGGCAGCGGGGAATGACTAGATAGAGGAGGGTGAGGGTGCCGGCTGTATTCGTTCGCTAGACACGCATGATATTTTCTTCCTCCTCCTCCTGCTCTTCCTTCTTCTTCTTCTTCTTCTCCTTCTCCCTCTCCTTCTCCTTCTCCTTCTTCTTCAACTTCTCCTTCTCCTTCTCCTTCTCCTTCTTCTTCTTCTTCTTCTTCTTCTTCTTCGTCTTCTTCTTCTTCTTCTTCGTCTTCTTCTTCTTCTTCTTCTTCTTCTTCCGGTTTAATAAGGTTACTGCTTGTACAACGCAGTCACCGTTGTGGACAAGCTTCAAAGACTCCGAGTAGGATTTCGAGACGCACGCCATCACACCACTGCCCACTGCTGCCACCTAGCGGACTGTTTCCTGTCTGATTGACCAATTGATTGCATCTTTGTTAGTTAAATACATTGAATTAGACTACATTGAAAACGTAAGTAATTGATAAAAGCGGGCCCACGAATATTTGCGGAAGTGGGCATCGCCCGCGCCGTGTGGTCTAAGACGGCGCGTGTATAATTATTCACTCTTAAGACCTTGTTAGTCTCTCTCTCTCTCTCTCTCTCTCTCTCTCTCTCTCTCTCTCTCTCTCTCTCTCTCTCTCTCTCTCTCTCTCTCTCTCTCTCTCTCTCTCTCTCTCTCTCTCTCTCTCTCTCTCTTTCTCGGAAGAATCAAGGACAGGTATCTATATTTCATATCTTTTGTTTTTTCAAATAATCGGAATTAATGAATTCGGAGATTTAAATATTTTTTTTATTCCTGTTAACACTATATTTCTCACATTATGTATTTGCATCATAAATTAGTGTGGTTCACAATTACATTTATAGCACACACCAGCACCACGTGACTGTACCATACACCACAGTTACACTAACTCGCTAGTTTGAGAAGGTGTCGGTTGGTTGTCTATCGTGTCCCCGTCTAGGGCTATCTAGAGCCCGTCAAATAGAGGTGTCGTCTTTCCAAATGTCACCCGTCAAAGAAAACGTATCTACCCGAGGCTATGAATTCTGTGAATTACCTTGATTTGTGTGAGAAAACGCTAAAACAATGAAAATACTTCACTAAGAATATACGACACACGATGATATATTATTCACATTTAGATCTCAAATAATATTGTGATGTAGTAATGATAATAATAATAGTAACGATAATGATTTTAATAATAATAGTAATGTTGAAGAAAAAAAAGTTTACATGTATCAATGACACGTAAGATTCGTAAAGTGAAATCCGGCTTTCCAAAATAATGACAAGCAGAGATTTTACCACTGAGCTACCAAGCAATGTGTGTCAACATGAATACCTCTTATTAACACATTACATAGTGGCACGTGCATTTAAAACCATGAATATAATGCAAAATACAAGGACTTAAAGCATAAATACAGTGAAAACAAAAATTTTAACGAAGACAGTCAGTCTATGGTCGTGACGTCACCACCCACGACACTTGAAAAAAAAAAAGTTTTGCTAAAGGTTGGACGCTGGAAGGTAAGGAGCCTCGTTTGGTAGACCCTTATTAATTAACCTTTAAGACATACATGATGTGCTACACATGAATGTCTGGACCAGTATTTATAAAGAGTCATTAACTTTTTGTCGCCGTGACCAATGAGGTGCAGTGCAGTCCTGAAACAATTAGGTTTTATGTATATCATCTGGTTTTCGGGGTTTTGCGTTTAACTTAAAGTAGTTATAAAATTTTGACCCATAGGCTTTTTTTTTATATAATACAGAACATATTTGAAACTAAGAATGATAAATAAGAGCGATGGACTTATTTGTTCCATTCAAATTTTTTTTCGTATTTTATTCATTTATTTATTTATTTATTTATTTGTATATTTATTTATTCATTTATTTGTTTATATACTTAAGTGAGTTTCATTATAATACTGTTTCTCCCTCAGTCGCAGGTGACAGGTGTGGCGAACGTTGAGTTGGGGGTCACATGGGGACTGTCGCTAGTAAGTTCGTCGAGGCCATGTCTTGACGGCAGGGCACGATGGGCTGAACCCCCACTGAGCCTTTAATGTGAACCCCAACCCAGCGCCTCCACCACCACCACCGCCATGCTCCACCACCACCACCATATAAGGTAAATAAGGCTTTCTTTAATTATACAGTACATTCACCTTTATCTGGCAGAATACTGGAACCTGTGCTTATCTTTGTCTTCATTCCTGTCGTGTGAGGAATGGGTGCAGTTTATGTGGTAGTTATGCAACATTTTGTGATCCACGCTACTCTGTGCACTGCGTTGTTTGGTGACCCCGATGGAAGGTGTGAATGTAGCACCAACGCCTTGATGGGTTAGTTGGTGGCCTGTCACTGCTTTGACACACACTTGACATGCTAGTTCTGTGGCCGCGCGGGCTTCGGTATATATGTAATGGTGAGGTATAGCGGTAGAACACGTGACCTCCGCTGCGTGGCTGTCCATCGGTAAACTCGGTGATGGTGAAGCGTTGCCGCCGCCCACACGCCACGGAAAGTGTCAGGTGTTGATATTATGCAAGCACGAAGTGATGATTATTAGAAAGAAAGGAAGGGAAAGGTGTGTGTGTGTGTGTGTGTGTGTGTGTGTGTGTGCGTGTGCGTGTGCGTGTGCGTGTGCGTGTGTGTGTGTGTGTGTGTGTGCGTGCGTGCGTGCGTGCGTGCGTGCGTGCGTGCGTGCGTGTCACATACACTTTATTCTTTCATTTTCCCTCTTTTTTTTCGTTGTCATCTTACTAATACAATAGTAAAGTAGTCGTGAAATTATACAGTAAGCCGCAACTTTCCTAGTTATCTGACGTTCCTCTACACAAGTCAGGATGGCCGAGCGGTCCAAGGCGCTGCGTTCAGGTCGCAGTCCGGTCTTCCGGGCGTGGGTTCGAATCCCACTTCTGACACATTATTTTTTAAGCCCAATCGCTAACTTTTGTCGTGTTATACAAATGTGATTGTAACAGTAAGATACATGTATGACACTCCTCAGTGGCCGGACAGCCCTGCAAACTATGTGGCTGAGATAACGTTGTGGTAAAGGGAAGGAAGCTGTCACTGCTACGGTCTACCCATATAGTAAGTGTAGACTGTAGACCATAGTCGCCGCCCTTGAGCTAAGAACAGGTGGAGTGGGTTGGGGATGATGTTAGTACAATGTGAGGTTTATTGTCATGGGTATCAAGAGAAAATAGAGCGTGCAAAACATCACTGTCGTCACACAAGCTTGACTGAACCTGTTGTCTGTGTGTTCGGGTGATGCAATACTGATCATGGGTGTGAGGCATTAGATCACGTGGTGTCTTATGCCATCTTGAAAGTATTTTCATGGTCAACATGGCATCACTCACACAATGTCAATACGAATATAGAATGTCAACAGAAAATTTTTAGAGGCTTGTTTGCCCTGTTTATCAACTTCAATATTTCTTCCTTAATTGTTCATGCGTTGATGGGTGCTGAGACCCTTGTCTCTGCAATAGTAGAAAAATAGTAAGTAGTAGTCAGTGCAGCAGTGTATGGTTAACAACGCTATTAGGGATTCAGCTGTTGGACGTGTTGGAGGGAGGGGCAGGGACGTATCTATGCTTGTCGCAGCGTCACACTAGCGGGCGATGAGAGGTGCAGGGTGTGATATTTCTATGGCACAACAAAACTGTTAGAGTCTCAAAGTAGCTCGTGTGAGGCCGAGCCGGGTGGTGAGGCTGTGTAGGGAAGAAACCTGGAAAAGACAGCGGGATGAGGAACGTTGTCTTGTGATGCAGTTGTTGATTAATGATCTTGAACCAGTTGAAGATTCGGCTTGATCTCCTCCGTAGGGTTTGGAGTGTGTTCAGTTGCAGCACACACCAGCGAGACACTTGGTCCTGTGTGTGACAAGTACCGTTGGTTTGTTCTTATGGTGTGGAAAGTCTGGTTCTTAACTCACTGCGCTACCAAGGGCCTGCGGGTTGTGTTTTGTATTACAGGCTTACATAATGATATACATCAATACTATTTACATCTGTTGTCATTACAAGGCTTGGCTGTCACCGATGTAAATTGCAGATATATTGTAGCCCATTCAATTTTGTTTTTGAGAACCGCAATCCGCAATCCCAGTATGCCTGTACATTCCGATCCTCTACCACAGGACCGGTTAAGGCCTCCGTTACAGCCTAAGGTCTGTAATATACCATTTTTCCAACATGGCTACAATCATAACAATATAATAAGATTTACTGCTGCATTTGTGACACTAAAACGCCCTAGACATGTGTCCAAATGCGAAAATGTGATTGTCAAGGTGTGTTGGGTGGCCATGCTTGCCTCACACATGATTACCTGTGTCCCAGGGAGCTCAGCCACTCTGTTATGATGCCTCACACCGTGTCACTTGCTGATCAGGACATGGGAGCGATTTTTTTTTTTTCACCTGGTGCCGTAATGGAACTTGACGTTTTTTCCTCATGTATTTTGGAAGAGAAGACGTTCTGTCCAGGATATAACGACTTGGTCCTTTGCAATAGGCTAACTCTTGAGCCTCGTGTAGATTTTAATGTGTTTATTGTTAAGTTTATAGCTTTTATTATGCGTATTTTTGTCCTTTTAACTCAAACTGGATTTCTTAGGCTTATAATTCTTCGTATGATTCTTTTAACTGTTGTTGTTTTTGTTATGCATATTTTTGTTCATATAACTTGTACTGAATTTTTTGAATTTATAATTCTTCGTGTTTTTCTTTTAACTCTTGTTGATTTTCATTTTGTTCGCCTTCATGATGCTTAGGTTCGTTGTGTTTTAACTTGTATATCCTTTGATTTGTTTTATCCTTTGCTTTGATGGATGTTCGGCACCATGTTTCCTTTGATGGTGCGTCGCCGTTACCGTGTAATCAGTCAATCAGCTGGAGACTTAATCACCGGATATTTAGTTCACAGGAAATTTACTTTGAAGATAGACTTTGCCTGCACTTTACATTCATCGCTATACAATATTCATAATCTAATCGCTTGAAATTAAACTCCGCTTCTTTAAATGTGAACTGTTATAATATTAAAGTTAATTAACAAAAACCTGAACAACAATAATGATGATAAAGATAGGGATAATGATAATAAGAGAATCTGAAAGGATGTTCTATGGAATGTCACAAGGGCATTGCCGTGATCCAAGATACAGGAGGTAGAAGAAAAGTAGATAAATGTTCTAATATTGACTTGGTCTCACTTCATGTCAGGCACTGTGAGTATTGTAATCCTTGATCGTTCCTTATTCAGTCATTTCGTCCTCTGTAAATGTTGAGGAAATATGGTTACTTTTAATAAGACTCTAAACCCGATATACATCTCATGTCTGATGCAAGTTGGAGGAGCATTTGCAAGAGATCAGAAAACGGAGACGTACTTGAGCCTAGTATTTAAAAAAGGACTACTCAGCGTGCTTAGTTTGATTATTTCTAGTGACGGTTAATCTCTCTCTCTCTCTCTCTCTCTCTCTCTCTCTCTCTCTCTCTCTCTCTCTCTCTCTCTCTCTCTCTCTCTCTCTCTCTCTCTCTCTCTCTCTCTCTCTCTCTCTCTCTCTCTCAAACACACACAGAGTTACACATATAACGCTCTGCAGGTGTAACTATGTTGTTCTTTTGGGACACACAGTAGGGTGCGTCATAGTGTCTGAGGCAGGAAAGGGAGGTGTAGACGCCTGTTTTGTCCGGGAATAGGGGAAGGAGGGGCACTGCTGTATTTTCTTCGATTGTTTATTACTCTGGTTTATCTCTTTAATAGCTTCATCCTATCACTTGTCTCTAAGAACAATGCGACTAACGGCTGAAGAACACAGTGACAGATCCCCCTTCAAAATTTCATTAAGTTACTGATTATTGTATTTTATTTTCTCTGTTAAAGAGTATTAGAAAACATGCTTATTGGGGATGACTAATACATTATAATTTTGGCAGAATAGGTATTGTAGACCAGTGGTTCCCAAACTTTATCTGATTGAGTACCACTTGAAGGTCCCGTACTATCGCCATATACCACCTGGTTCCAGAAAAACACATTTCTATCACGTATCAATTTATTCATAATTAGAGCACAAAAAAACGGCTAATTTTGTTAAGAAATAAAGGCAACACAGGAATAAACCTTTTGTGTCAACTTGGAGGTTAATAATAATATTGGTCTACGATGTAGACTAATATTGCTAGG
>JAXIVD010005955.1:7500-17500 GCA_036785275.1 Cancer borealis
AAAAGAAGACACACATAAACAATAAAATGAAAAAAAAAAAAGGACAGATAAAAGAAAATTAAAAAAACCAGAGACAAAATAAAAATAAAACAAAAACTACACACAGCAAAATAAAACCACAGTGAGACAAGAAGAAACCAGAGACACATTTTAGGGAAGGAAAGTTAACCAGTTACTTATACTACTAATGGAGATGACGTGATTATCCAAGTTGTTGCAAGGAAAGTATGCTGAAACACCCTGGCATTGTGTGGCTGACGGAAACAAAATTAGTCACGTCCATGAAAAATAAAAGAGAAAAGTGTAAATATTTCGCTGTAAATTTTATGGCACGTGGAGGAAAGAGGGAAATAGGAAAGAGGAATGAGAGAGGGTAAGGGGGAAGGGGTTGCTTTGGGGGGAAACTCTACAACTACTATTTGGAATGTTTAAATGGAAATTTTTGAGTAATAGAAACTGAGGATAGTAGTAGTAGCAGTAGTTATTAGTTTTTTTTGGTGTGTGTGTGTGTGTGTGTGTGTGTGTGTGTGTGTGTGTGTGTGTGTGTGTGTGTGTGTGTGTGTGTGTGTGTGTGTGTGTGTGTGTGTGTGTGTGTGTGTGTGTGTGTGTGTGTGTGTGTGTGTGTGTGTGTGTGTGTGTGTGTGTGTGTGTGTGTGTGTGTGTGTGTGTGTGTGTGTGTGTGTGTGTGTGTGTGTGTGTCGGACATACGTATATCTGGATTTAAGGCTGTTTGTGATAAAGTAGAATTAGAATCCCGCACATTCCGCACTTGACCCAGTTCTACGAAAACACACACACACATACACACACACACACACACACACACACACACACACACACACACACACACACACACACACACACACACACACACACACACACACGTCAGTAAGAAAGAAAAAAAAATCTAAATTCCTCACATTTTTTTCATTCAATATATATAGTATTTCTGCAAAACCCCTTCAATGTAGGACAACATAACCTGAAAATACTGTTAGAACGGTCTGCTGCATCGAATTTCTCAATCCTCTTTCGGTTTTAATGCTGGGGAATGTATCGGAAAATGTTAGTACTGGAAATGCATACTTTTACGGCTGTGTAAATCAATATAAAAAGGAGACAAGGATTAAAGTATTTCAAAAGTTTCCTTCTTGGTCACACTTTTTTCCATAGATGATGATGATAGTGATGATGAATAGCAGTAGCAATAGTAGTAGTAGTAGTAGTAGTAGTAGTAGTCGTAGTGGTGGTGGTGGTAGTGTTGCTATTACTGTTACTTCTATTTTAGGAGCAACACCAACAGAGATAACAACAGGAACAACAACAGTATCATGAGTATCAATAGGGAAACAGAGTGATAGCCATTAGCACCATCCATTTAGCAGCAGCCGAGGGAGGTGATGGGAGACTAGTGAACCAGACAGGATGGGACGGTGACAGTGAGAACCTATAACTATCTTCAAGTTCTAACCAACGACTCGCTATTCATCCTGATTTAACAACATCCTCAGTCACGTGAAGCACCAAAGTACGATGGGATAGAATGAGGTTTAAAAAGTATAGCAATAACCATACCATTAGCTAGGAGGGACTTGTTGGAAGATACAAAATAGAAAACGTAGTCTGGGTAACTCTATCCCTTTGTATTCTCCTTCTTCCTCCGTCCAGAACGCCTAAAAGAGGGACATCAGAACTCTTTGAAGATGTAAATTGGTTTCCTGGAGCCTTTGTCCTTCCTTGCCCCGAGTGGAGTGCAGTGTAAGCCCTTAACCTGTTCCCTGTTAGTGTGTAAAGAAGTGGTACTCGTTCATGCAGCTCAACAAGACTACTGCTATTACCTTCCTCACCAAAACATACACGAATACACACAAACACACACGTACACGCCAATATATAAAGGAATTAGGTTAGATCTTCTTGTGCTCGCATGGAGGACTGCCCACACACACACATATGTACACACTTACATACATACACACACACACACACACACACACACACACACACACACACACACACACACACACACACACACACATACACACACACACACACACACACACACACACACACACACACACACACACACACACACACACACACACACACACACACACACACACACACACACACACACACACTCAACGTTCTTATCTTTCCCAAGAGGCTGCACCAAAGTGTGTGTTCCCCTCAGTTAGAACAATTTACATACCAACACACACACACACACACACACACACACACACACACACACACACACACACACACACACACACACACACACACACACACACACACACACACACAAACGAGGAACACCACTACCACTAGCAGCATAAAAGCATCACCTATCAGGAGCGGCTTTTTGCGTCTCGAGAAGGGAAGAATGGAAGGGAAAAAAAGAGAAGGAAAGACAAAGAGAGCAAATAAGTCAGAAAAAAGCAGTGATCAGTGTCTTCAGTATACTCTCAGTACTTGATCATACAAAGGTAGACACGGGATACTATGCTAGTGAATGTTATTGTTACTATTGTTGTTCTTGGTGGTGGTGGTGGTGGTGGTGGTGGTGGTGGTGGTGGTGGTGGTGGTGGTGGTGGTGGTGGTGGTGGTGGTGGTTCTCCCAAGGGTGCTGTACACGTCCTACGATTCATTGACGATGCTGTTATATTGAACTAATGGAGAAGAGAGAGAGAGAGAGAGAGAGAGAGAGAGAGAGAGAGAGAGAGAGAGAGAGAGAGAGAGAGAGAGAGAGAGAGAGAGAGAGATGAGGAAGGGTATTAGATGGTCATATACAAAGGGAAAGGGAAAGGGTAAGGGTAGGAGGAGGAGGAGGAGAGGGAGGAGGAGGAAGCTTGAATAACATACGAGTACTAATAAGCTTCTCTCTGACACTATCTCTCTCTCTCTCTCTCTCTCTCTCTCTCTCTCTCTCTCTCTCTCTCTCTCTCTCTCTCTCTCTCTCTCTTTCTCTTTCTCTAACCACCTGCTATCACCACATGTATAGGACTACCCACTTCCAGATCAGCCTCAATAGCATGAGAGATGAAGAGGCTGCGTCAATCTTATCCGATATAGACATACATTCAGTCAGACATATTCCTTCCCTAACCCAGCATATATAAGTTTATCTATTTATCTATTTATTTTATCTATTTATTCTTGTTTATTATTACTCTTTTTGTTTTGTTTTTTTGTTTATTATATATGCATATCCCTCTCTCTCCCCTTTTCCTTCCTCTTCTCCATACATACATACATACATACATACACGTACATACATATATACACACACACACACACATGTGCACGTCACTGTATTCTTTTATTTTGTTTATCTCTCTAACACACACGCACACGACCAGCACGCCCAAGCTCTTACTTTCTTTATTTTCTCTCTTTCTTTATTTTCTCTCTTTCTTTTTTTTCTCTCTTTTTTTTTTACTTTTTTTTCGTGTGATTTTTGTATAGTACGCTTTTAAACCCCTTTCCTCCTCCTTTTTTTCTCTATGTCTCTCTCTTTTTCTCCCTCTCTCTCTTTCTTTATTCTTCTTATTTATTTACTTCTTTGTTTTGCATTGGCTGGTCAAAGGAAAACAAGGGAAACCGTGCAGAAGAGGCGAAAGAGAGAGAGAGAGAGAGAGAGAGAGAGAGAGAGAGAGAGAGAGAGAGAGAGAGAGAGAGAGAGAGAGAGAGAGAGAGAGAGAGAGAGAGAGAGAGAGAGAGAGAGAGAAGATTAAAGAGTGAGAGATGAGGGTTATAGTAATGATGATGATGATGAAGAAGAAAAACTAACAACAACAACAATAACAACAATAACAATAACAAACAACACCAAATAACAAGGATAATATTTCAGAAAACCGAACTAAAGATATAAAAGTTTGCCAATAACAGCAATAACACCAATGAAGATAGTAGTAGTAGCAGTAGCAGTAGTAGTAGTAGTAGTAGTAGTAGTAGTAGTAGTAGTAGTAGTAGTAGTAACAGTAGTAGTAGTAGTAGTAGCAGTAGTAGTAGTAGCATCAATAGTAGTAATCACTCCTATACCAACATCAATATCAGGATGGAATTTCAATGCAGTCAATAGTTCGTTTTATAAAGCCCACACATCGTACATTCCTCTACGACTACTAGTTACGTCAAACATCCGTCAAGCATTTCTCTATCCTGGAATAACTATAAAGAATAAAGGATTTCTTATGTTCCTTTTTTTTAGACCAGCTGTTATCCGGCTTTACCTCTTAAGAACCATTCAAAAAATATATAACCCCTTTTTGGTCGTGTTTTATCCTCTTTATCCCTTGTCACGTTCTGTAACACATGTTCAACCCTTATAAAAAATATATAACACCAGCTAGTATTCCCCCAATTAGTTAGTCTTCATTACTATATGTAAGTTTAGTCTAATAATTGTTTACTATCATTTCAAATTAGACTTTCCTTACTAATGTTATGTTATGATATTAAAGAATCACAGGTAAACTCAATGTCATAATGATGCTATTTATATAATTTTCTAAGTAATTTGGCAGCCATGAAAACCACTGAAAATGTTATGTAACCCTTCTTTGCCCTGTCACGTTCATAACACTTCACCATTATCCTCTCTCTTTCTTAGGCGTTACGTAATCTTTAAACATCCCCTTACATCTATCTACTTTACGGTAACGCTTCGTATTTCATTTTTTAGGGAAGAGACTTAATTATTGAATTCTATGAAACGTATTTATTTGTATTGGTATATGAGGAAGCTTCCGATGCCGTAGTGATGCTGTTACAGGTATTCAGATGATGATGATGATGATGATGATGATGATAATGAAGATGATAAGGAGGAAAAAGAATCATATAATTCCTTTTAAACGTTCACTGTAATAAAAACACTAACTGTATGAGATGTAAAGGCTGCAGAAGTACTCAAACTTAGGCTGAAATAGGAGTACTGTTATATATTTCACTAACTGTAACGCAAGAGAATCAGTAACAACACCGTATAGTTGTTTTTTTATCCCATACGTTATTCTACCTCTGTTTCTGACACCAGCGGCTGATTCAAAGACCCTTTCCTATCTGTCATCTCTCCCTCCACCCTTCCTTTGTTTAGATTGATGTAAGGCTTTCTGTACACCTAAAAGTAATTATTTATGTATATGAAAACAAGTGAAGGAAAGAATATTATAGATTTCGTTTGTTTCTTTAAAAGCGTTTTGTATGTTAGTGAGGTTTTTTTCTATTTTTCTTTTATATAGATAGTTGATATACGTATTCTTCTATTTTTTGTGAGAAAGAGAAAGTGAAAGAGAGAAGGAGAGAGAGAAAAAAAAGAGAGTCTTGCAGTTAATAATCTTACATGTTTTGCTGCATTATGTCAAAACACACACACACACACACACACACACACACACACACACACACACACACACACACACACACACACACACACACACACACACACACACACACACACACACACACACACACACACACACACACACACACACACACACACACACACACACACACACACACACACACACACACACACACACACACAGACACACACACACACACACACACACACACACACACACACACACACACACCAGGCTCAATCCCATCTAACAAGTCCGTAACAAGAAACTCACGACATCAGAATCTTTCCTCCTCAAAAGTTATTCGTAACATGACCTTCCTCCTTCCTTTTTCCTCCCTAACACGTAGATATTCCTTCTATCTTGGCGAGATTTGCTTCAATACAACTCTTCCTCCCTATCTATATATACCTCCTCTCCCTCCTATCTACCTTCCTCCTTCGTCCCTACACCTGGTCTTCTGTATATCTGACCTACACTAACATTCAACTATTATCCTCACTCCTTCACTACTTCTACCACAAATAAACCCTAGAGCAGATTGATATTCCATAGTTTCTCTCGTTTATTCCACCTCTCAATATCCACTTTTACTTAGAGGAACACTGCGGTCTTTCTCTCCCCTCTCTACGAATATTTCAGCAGCCGGCCTACCTGCACCGTTTAAAAGGAAGAAAAAAAGATGAAAACACGGCACAGAGGGCAACAAAATACACGCGGGGAACTGTATCTGATATTCTGTGGAAGCGCGCGTGACAGGAACAGTTGACGTGAGGAAAGGAAGGAGGAGGGAGGTGGTAGAGGGGGTGTGTGTGTGGTTGGTTGGGTGGTTGGGTGGTCGGTTGGGTGTGTGGTAGGAGGAGAGGGAGTGGTTTAGATGCAGCAGTGTTGGCGGTGCATGACGGGGGTGTGGGTGGAAATGTCTCCTCGCTCTGCTTGCTTCACTGACCTCACGTTTCTGACTCCCGTAGGTGGAAATGAAGCACTATGAAGCGTTACAGTGTGTTACATAGTAGGTTTGAGGCGGCGGTCACTATGTTATGAAGGATCTAAGCCAGTGTCACAGCCAGCATGTATTGGGAATAACTTATTTACGTTCTAGGTATTACACTTTACAAATACGGGGTGATTCGCGTGAAAGACGGTACAAGTAAACTATTTGGAAGCTTCGATTTACTGACTGTGTGTGTGTGTGTGTGTGTGTGTGTGTGTGTGTGTGTGTGTGTGTGTGTGTGTGTGTGTGTGTGTGTGTGTGTGTGTGTGTGTGTGTGTGTGTGTGTGTGTGTGTGTGTGTGTGTGTGTGTGTGTGTGTGTGTGTGTGTGTGTGTGTGTGTGTGTGTGTGTGTGTGTGTGTGTGTGTGTGTGTGTGTGTGTGTGTGTGTGTGTGTGTGTGTGTGTGTGTGTGTGTGTGTGTGTGTGTGTGTGTGTGTGTGTGTGTGTGTGTGTGTGTGTGTGTGTGTGTGTGTGTGTGTGTGTGTGTGTGTGTGTGTGTGTGTGTGTGTGTTGTGAATGTGTCGGTAATAATCTGGTACACACATTCCGAATAACTCATAGCCCCGGTGTGTGTGTATGACTGTTCGTGACGTGATAAACGAGGGGGGGGAGCAGATTAATCCCCCTTTGCCGCTGTGTAGTGTGTAGTCCTGCATCACAGCCGAGAAGTGTGCTGCACGCATATGTTTCCTGACGAGAACATTATCATACCGTCTTAAGTGCAATAACATTTGAAGAATATTATGTTGACTTAGTATATTTTTTTAGAGACGGATCTTATTTTTTTCTCTTTTACTTTTTTTTTTAGCAACATTTTTATCACATGCACTAAGAAAAATAAAGTGTTATCTATAAATTTTTCTGTTCAATTTCAATACTTTTTTTTTCCTAATGTGGCTGGCAGGTAAGACACACCTGCAGCACACCTGTAAATATCAACGGCAGGTAAGTGAAAACAGGATGATTGGAAACACACACAGCTACGTTACACAACCACACACATCCAACACAGCTACATAATGACACACTCAGTAGAAAGTACAGAAGCTACATCACAAAGAGGCAAGAAAGAGTAAGGAATAAACAGATTATCGTAAAGAGACGCTGCGGCTTATGGTCTCTCGAGGACTGACAAACTAGCATCGTAACTCATCCAATTAGGAAGCATATTAACGGGTAAACAAGCGTCTAACTCTCCTACTACTACTAATGTTGTTTATTGCTTTGTAATGCTGCCACACTTAGATAGGTAGCAGCAAAAAAAGAAAAGAAAATAGTTATGATTTCAGTTTCTTGTTCTGGACTAAAAATGAATATACAGAAATCCTGTTTCATCCGTAATTATATGTAAAAGTAGTTATTAAGCTGTCAGTACCATGTAAGCTTTCAAGGGAACGCGCTGTCTGTTTCTGTGTATCACTTTCATTTGACGGTAATCACGTCATTTTTGGAATTAATTTTACGTAACTTTACAATGATGGATTAACTTACAACAACCAGCACATTACCCTTGATGAATTATTATTACTATTATATGACTGTTATTTTACATTTATACATACACACATACAGACATACATACAGGGCGGCTAATCCTCAGTGATGACGTGTAATATTGTACGTATGTACGTATTAGTGATGAAGTTCACCTTTCAGCTGATAACGAAGCGTGATTTAGTGCAACAGTTTTAATGGTCTGACTTACGTACTGTTTGACTTACACACTGTACACTAGCAGCAGACTACCACTGTTTGGTAATCATATTTAATACCTGTGACTTACCAAGACACGGATCACTATTTTTCACAAGACAAGAAATCAGGTACAACTATAATAATTATCTAAAAATCATTCGGCTTCAACACGCTAGAAGCATACACATAATTCACGGTGAGGGGGGGCAACTACCCCCTCTTTTGGATGCCTGGTGTACGTTGGCCAAACATACTCATCATTCACTCTACGCACGGTGAGGGGGGGCAACTACCCCCTCTTTTGGATGCCTGGTGTACGTTGGCCAAACATACTCATCATTCACTCTACGCACGGTGAGGGGGGGCAACTACCCCCTCTTCCCCCTCTTTTGGATGCCTGGTGTACATCGGCCGGACATACTCATCATTCACTCTACGCACGGTGAGGGGGGGCAACTACCCCCTCTTTTGGATGCCTGGTGTACGTTGGCCGGACATACTCATCATTCACTCTACGCACGGTGAGGGGCGGCAACTACCCCCTCTTTTGGATGCCTGGTGTACATCGGCCGGACATACTCATCATTCACTCTACGCACGGTGAGGGGCGGCAACTACCCCCTCTTTTGGATGCCTGGTGTACGTTGGCCGGACATACTCATCATTCACTCTACGCACGGTGAGGGGCGGCAACTACCCCCTCTTTTGGATGCCTGGTGTACATCAGCCGGACATACTCATCATTCACTCTACGCACGGTGAGGGGCGGCAACTACCCCCTCTTTGGGATGCCTGGTGTACGTCGGCCGGACATACTCATCATTCACTCTACGCACGGTGAGGGGCGGCAACTACCCCCTCTTTTGGATGCCTGGTGTACATCGGCCGGACATACTCATCATTCACTCTACGCACGGTGAGGGGCGGCAACTACCCCCTCTTTTGGATGCCTGGTGTACATCGGCCGGACATACTCATCATTCACTCTACGCACGGTGAGGGGCGGCAACTACCCCCTCTTTTGGATGCCTGGTGTACATCGGCCGGACATACTCATCATTCACTCTACGCACGGTGAGGGGCGGCAACTACCCCCTCTTTGGGATGCCTGGTGTACGTCGGCCGGACATACTCATCATTCACTCTACGCACGGTGAGGGGCGGCAACTACCCCCTCTTTTGGATGCCTGGTGTACATCGGCCGGACATACTCATCATTCACTCTACGCACGGTGAGGGGCGGCAACTACCCCCTCTTTTGGATGCCTGGTGTACATCGGCCGGACATACTCATCATTCACTCTACGCACGGTGAGGGGCGGCAACTACCCCCTCTTTTGGATGCCTGGTGTACGTCGGCCGGACATACTCATCATTCACTCTTCGCTCGTTCGCTCGTTTCGTTCGCTCGTATCGTTTGCTCGTTTCGTTCGCTCGTTTCGTTCGCTAGTTTCGTTCGCTCGTTTTGTTCGCTAGTTTCGTTCGCTCGTTTTGTTCGCTAGTTTCGTTCGCTCGTTTTGTTCGCTAGTTTCGTTCGCTCGTTTTGTTCGCTCCCATCCACATACTCACACACTATCCCACCCACATACATACATCCACCCCACACCCACATACATACACCCACCCCACACCCACATACATACACCCATCCCACACCCACATACATACATCCACCCCACACCCACATACATACACCCATCCCACACCCACATACATACACCCACCCCACACCCACATACATACACCCATCCCACACACACACACACACACACACACACACACCTGCATTACATTACCGTCCGCTTCTGGTGCTCCCTCCGTCTGATGGATGACCTGCATCATATTGCCGTCCTCTCCCGCACTAGGAGTGATAGATACCTTTACCTTTACCTGGTAGGGGACGTGCATCCCGTCCTCGTCCACTCCTGTAATGGAGAACT